>JAAAXO010000116.1:66807-139735 GCA_011799875.1 Thinopyrum elongatum | reverse complement strand
TTTTTTTCCAGGTCAAAACCCTCCATATTGCAGAAGATGGGCACCGGAGACCTGCCAGGGGGCCCACAAGCCCTAGGGGCGCGCCCATGTGGTAGGGCGCACCCCCAGGCTTGTGGCCACCTGGTGGGTCCCCTCTAGTATTTTCTTCGCCCAATTATATATTCCAAATAATTCTCCAAAAAATTTCAGGACTTTTGGAGTTGTGCAGAATAGGTCTCTCAGATTTGCTCCTTTCTAGTCCAGAATTCTAGCTGCTGGCATTCTCCCTCTTCGTGTAAACCTTGTAAAATAAGAGAGAAAAGGCATAAGTATTATACCATAATGTGTAATAACATCCCATAATGCAATAAATATCAATATAAAAGCATGATGTTGTTGGATTCAGGGCTCCGCAGACCCAAGAAAGGTTCGAACTCTGGGGCGTGTGCGAAGGACTCAACCTATCCAGCCTACCAGCTCGTCGCCCCACGGCCTAGCTCGATGCACACAAACAAGGAAGAAGATGAACACGGCAGTTTACCCAGGTTCGGGCCACCTTGCGGTGTAAGACCCTACTCCTACTTTGTGGTGGATTGGCCTCACGAGGGGCTGAGGATGAACTAGTACAAGGGATGAACAACCTCACGAGGTCTATGGGTGAGGGAATGAGTCGACCTGGGATCGGATCGGGGGTCCCTTCTACGGTGGTGGCTAACCTATATTTATAGTGGCCTCGGTCCTCTTCCCCCAAAACATTGGTGGGAAGGGATCCCACAGTGGCCAATTTGAAAGGGGACAAGTAGTACATCTTATCCTGACGAAAGGTGGTCTTTACCTGCAAAGCTTCTAGTCGTGACGCAGCGGTGGGCTCGGCGATGACATCCGTCCTGCCATGCTGGTGGCCTTGGTCTCGTTGCACCGGAATGGAAACCTTTACCAGATTCCTCGGGAACCCATGCCTGTCCTTGCGTCCTTAGCACCAAAGAGGAAACTGCCTTCTCTGCGCCCGCTGGCGCCCGCCTGCCTTGGTCGTCACGGCTTGCGTCATGGTAGCCTCATGAGGCTGAGTACCTGCATAGAAATCTCCGCTCCTCGGGAGGCCGCCTAGGGAGGCCGCTTCCTCGGGAGGTCTTGGTGTCATCCACCTCGCGAGGCTTGGCCCCTCGCGAGGGTCTTGTCTTGGCGGTCTTGTAGATGGGCCATACAAGGCCATCGATGGAGCCACGCCGTGGGCCGCAGGCAGGCAAGTCTGGGTACCCCGGTTCCCAGAATGCCGATAGTAGCCCCCGGGCCCAAGGCGCGCTCGGACTTAGCTTCGAGGCGAAGCCAAGGGGCAAGGGCAAAGCGCCGCGGGCCGCAATCGCCTGCGGACCAGGCTGACGTGTGGTGCTTGACGGGACGTGGGCGTCTCCGCTTCCTGACGCCGCCTCGGCAACTACCCAGGCTGACAAAAGACTAGCTCCTGCTACCGTGCCATCATTGCCTCCCTTTCGCCTTGCTCCAGATCCCCTTTCTCCCAGCCGAGAACATCTCCAGATCCGGCCGCGCTCCTCCCTTTTCCTTCGAGATCTCACGAATTGCGTCCGGGAAGGCGAAGCCGGCCGCACAAGCTTTAAGCCCCTCCCCCTCTCATGCGCTGGCCCTCGGCACGTCCTCCATCACCGAGAGGCACCTTGTCGCTATGCTCCCGTTGACGGCGAGCGATCACAAAGAGTGGAAAGAGACCATGCTCCTGGCTGGCTCCGCCGAGCAAAGGACCTTGGCGGAGACGTTCTACCCCTTCTTCCTCCACAGCATCTTTGCGGGGCTCGTCCCGCCTTTCTCCGAGTTCTTCACCGCCGTCCTCGATCACTACCAGGTTCAGGCCCTGCATCTTCAACCCAACTCCATCCTCCTCCTGTCCATCTTTGCCTTCTACTGTGAGGTGTTCGTGGGCGTGAAGCCCTCCGTACCTCTCCTCCGGCACTTCTTCTACTTGTGACTGCACGATCTGACCCAGCGCTCTGGCTGCGTGTCCTTTGTCGCGGTCTACAAGAACAACATGCTCATGAGGACTGAAAAGAAGGTGGAGAACTTCCGGCGCCGGTGGGTCTTCATGGATGCCAAAGGCCTCAACGCGCGGCTAGAACTGCCAACCCAGCTGCCGGAGAAGCTCGATAGGTGGGGTCACGAGAAGTTCTTCGACCCCCGGGCGGCGCCTGTCTTGAGGATGATGACCGCAGATTTGGATGCCAGGGCACTGACGGGTGGCATGCTTGTGAAGGAGTTCTTGACGTGGCGCCTGGCCCCGCTCCAGTCGCACACGTGCCCCATGTGGGAGTACCAGGGCACGACGGACGACATCAGGCTGCGCACGGAGGGCTTGACGGGCGAGGAGCTGGACAAGGCCATGAACACCCTACTCGAGGGGGAGCCGGGCAACCTCCTGAAGGTCTACACCCCGCTGTACCGCCGTGCCGACAGGGAGGCACTGGTCGCCGCCATGCCTGTCTTTAATGAACTGGGTCTTGCGTCGCCTGAGCACCCCAATGCCTCGGTGCCGGTGTCCTCCAGCGATAGCGTCGGCTTGCCTCCCGCACCCACCGGCGTGCTCTCCTTGGCCGGAGCTGGCCTGGGCCGGCCGGCCTCCCGCCCGCTTCCCTCCCTGCTCCTCTGTTCACGCAATGAACAGGGCGAGCGAGAGGAAGGGGACGAGCGCCCGTGGCCCCCTCCCCCTGCTCGTGGACCCCACCGGTAAGTGCACAAGCCGGGCCCAGGTTTTTGTAAGTGGAGACGTTTTCTTGAAATACGTTTTTGCTAAAAGAAAACGTATTCTATGAAGCTTTAGGCCGAAATACGCTTTCATTCTCTGAAAGCGTACTCTTGCCCTACTACGGCCCGTAATACGTTTCCTCTATTTGAAAATGTATTTCACCTTATGCGCTTTCGGTTTCAGCCGCCAGGGACTTGTTGGTGATGAAAATATTCACAGATAGGTCCCTGATCTTCATCTCATAACTCCGCAACCGTAACTCCGATTGAGGTGAACCAATGCCCACTCTTCGTCTGTCGAGATCTTTCTGTTGGTATATTTTCACTAGGTGGTCCCACAGTGAAAATGACTATTTGCCCTTGCTTCTAATCAGCCCCCTCCGAGAGAGAACCGTCCGTGTTTTGTCCGCGGCTTCACCGCACTTCTTCCCAGAGTCTCCGTCACCCCTAGGCAAGCCACACAGCCACTTGCATGATAGCCATACAGTAGCCATGGTTTCTACTTGAATATTTAAAAAAGTTTGCCTGTTAACTGCCGCTTGTTTGCTACTACTGTCGTTGTTTCGGTTTTACTCGTGGCTTCGTGTCCACCTTCATGATATGTTTCGATGAACTGGTACCTTGCACTACTTGCTAGTATGTTCATATGTCATGCTCGGTGTAGTAGTACATGCTGGTAGTAGTGATGTTCAGTCTGATGCATGTTTATCGTCTGTTTAGTACCTTTGTTATGCATGTTCCTTTGTATCTCGTTGGTTACATGTTTACATGGTAGTATTCTTGTTATGTTCTTGCATGGTATTTATTTATGATGCTACTAGTCATGCTATGCTCATGTGTAATGTTATGCTTATGCTCGTCAGTATGCCATGCTCATTTGGATATATGCTCATTGTGGTTATGCTCGATGATTATGTTGCACCTCCATGCTTTGTTGATATCATGCTCATGCATTGTAGTTGCATCATGTTATTTTAATATGACTCAGCTTATTGCATTCAAGTTTAACCGGATAATAATGAACTTGAACAACTGTTGGCTGAGTCATGGTGCCACCAGATCGAGTGACCAGTGCAACCACATTTGCCTTTTATGGGAAGGCCCTAATGCGGTCTATTGTCATGCCTCTCGCCGGTGCCTCCAATGAGGGAAGGTTATGGGGCGCGCTAACCTGTTCAGGTAGGCGGACATAAGCCTTATGTGCCGAGTTGTTTGCGCGCTTTGTCCCCGTTTTGGACTGTTTATGTTTTGCCACGACGGTGGCCGTTGGATGTCTTTGGTAGACATCGGGGCCACCATGACTTAGCCCAAGAGGGGAGTTGGTCGGAGTGGCCGAGAGAGTGTCATGGCAGTAGATCGGTTTTGTCGAAACACCGTTAGTCCACAGGTACTGGAGTGCGGGCCATGGGTTCCGTGGTGTGGGTACAGTGTGCTAACCTCTGCAGAGTGTGTGTTAAATCTATCGATATCCACGCCGCGGATATGGGCCCAGTTCGTAGTCGGTCACACTATGAGCCAACAATAATAATAACTTGCTTAATAATAACCCCGGTTCGATGATGAGAAAGAGATTGGTTGTGATCGAGGAGGATCACGAAGGTAGTGGATACTGAAGTTGGTTGATCTTTATGTGATCGCGAGATGATCTCAGTGGTATCGTAGATACCGAAGTTGGTAAGTTGATGCATGAGATGGTTACGAGTGGAACGCCGAATAAGAGTAAGTTGGTGCATGATCATGTTAACTTGTTGCATGTAGTATCATCATGTTCATATGCTCATGCCGTGCTAAGGTTTTTCTAGCTGTATCCTGTTCAGATGGCATGCCACGTGTTCTGTTAGCATCATGTTCATGATTTCTTTAACCTGTAATTGCCATGTATTGTCTGTCTTGATTGCTTTTGGTTAATTGTGGCTTGCAAGTACATTAATGTACTGACTGCATGTCATGCCAGTTTGCAGGTCATGCCTGGATTGCTTGCTTGTTTGGTGTGGTTCCTGTGTTTGCGAGCTAGGATAAACGTTCTAGCCAGAGTCCCTGCGGATTGGAGTCCCTCATCGTCTTTCGTTGTTCCGCTGCCAGTAGGTTCCGCTGCCTTGAGTTGTATGCTGCTTGCATAGAGAACTTTGGTTGGCGTAGTGTCGCCATGCCGGTGTTATTCATTGTAATATCGGAGACCTGTAATCGTATTGTGTTGTAATAGAGAGCTGGTTTGTTCTATGCTAAGCAGTGTCGTATCAGAGAATTATTGACCTTCTCTGGGCTGGAATACGGGGTGTTTCGGTTTCTCTGAGCGGGGTGCCACACCTTACTTGGACAAGCCTCCCACTTTTGATTAACCCCTCTCGCAAGCATCCGCAACTACGAAAGAAAAATTAAGATAAATCTAATCATAGCATGAAACATGTGGATCCAAACAGCCCCTTACGAAACAACTCATAAACTAGGGTTTAAGCTTTATCACTCTAGCAACACATCATCTACTATTACTTCCCAATTCCTTCCCAGGCCCAAATCATGGTGAAGTGTCATGTAGTCGACGTTCACATAAACACACTAGAGGAAAGACAACATACATCTCATCAAAATATCGAACGAAACCAAATTCACATGATTACTTATAACAAGACTTCTCCCATGTCCTCAGGAACAAACGTAACTACTCACAAAGCATATTCATGTTCATAATCATAGGGGTAATAAATATCATTAAGGATCTGAACATATGATCTTCCACCGAATAAACAACTAGCATCAACTACAAGGAGTAATCAGCACTACTAGCAACCCATAGGTACCAATCTGAGGTTTTGAGACAAAGATCGGATACAAGAGATGAACTAGGGTGAGAGGAGATGGTGGCTGGTGAAGATGTTGATGGAGATTGACCCCCTCTCGATGAGAGGATAGTTGGTGATGATGATGGCTTCGATTTCGCCCTCTGGAGGGAAGTTTCCCCGGCAGAACAGCTCTGCTGGAGCCCAGATTTCTTCTGCCCATGTTTCGCCTCGAGACGGCAGTGCTCCGTTCGTAAGCTTCCTTCTGATTTTTTTCCAGGTCAAACCCTCCATATTGCAGAAGATGGGCACCGGAGAGTCACGTCAAGCGGCAGTCAAACTTTTGGTACAGATTGGATACTCAAGACTGTGAAGCCAGTTAAGATAAGTCAGAAACTCCTGCAAGATGTCAAGATCCGTCAGAAGAACAGGTATGATTCACATCCCTGTTTTGAACCCAGACGGCATGCATATATATTTGAGGAACCCGATGCCTGGATAAGAGAGATTCCTTGTTCCACGGGAAGGTGTGTTCCCAACTCCATGGAATATTTTCGGTACTCGATACGGGAATAACATCCCCAACAAGGATCAATATCGAGAAAGACACGTATGTCAGTAATGATAATCTTTCGGACCCCAGCTAAGCCAGCAGACATGAAGGAAAAATTTGAGTCAGTATGAACAGGAGCATATCAGGTAAGTCCAGTCAGAATGTCAGATACGGTGAAGCAAACCACCCCAGATCAAGGCAGTCAGTCAGATCGAATTCAGTGGGAGCATTATATGAGAATAAATAGGAGAAACCCGAGTTGGAAACGATTTCTTCAAGTCGGAATGTTTATTTATCCCTGAGCAACCAAATCTCGAGGATGAGATTTCTTTAAGGGGGGAAGGTTTGTAACACCCTGGATTTTGCTCTTTTCTTTTTCTGATGATTTTCTTGGATTTCTTGATTTAATTTATTTTTCCGTGGCTATGTGGTTCTGAAACATGGGAAGATCATGTCTTCCTAGGATTTATAGTGGCTTGTCATCCTCCTCATCAACCCAAGATCAATTCATTTTCATCCTTGACCTAATCCAATATTCTTTTTATTGGGAATATTCCTTTTTCTATTCAAGGAATAATCCTTTTAGCCCTAGGTTGTGAAGCAACCTATATTTCTGTCACTCCCAAAATTCCCAAATAATTCTCATAAATTGTTTGGGTCATATCTTCCACAAATATGTCAAAATACTTCCTTGGCATCATCAAAGATAATTCACAAATATTCATTTTCTGATTCTGCCCTAAGTGGTGGTTTGAGAAGGAAGTGTCATTTATATTTGCTTGATTGACCCCAAACTTTTTGGACATCTTTTCCTATCCATATAATATCCCCATGCCAAAATTCAACTCAATTTGCCTAGTAAATATTCCTGAGCAATTTTTCAAAGTTCCTGTCTGAAGGAAGTCATTGTGAAGGAAGTACTAGCTAGGCATATTAAAATGAGCTGAAATTTTGCAAGGACCTTCATATGATCAAATCATGACTCTCCACCAAATTTGAACTCAGGTAACTCATCTATGTGAGCCCAGCTCCAAATCTTAGCTTCTGGTCAAATTTTCAGTTTGTGAAGCAGCCATATTTTATATTGCTTCAATTAAGATGAAAATTTACCAGGACATTCTCACATCCATATCAACTCTCTCCACCATGTTTTGGCTCAATTCATCAAACCATTTGCCCTATGAAATTTTTTCCAAGTTTCTGTCCAGAGAGATGCTATGTGAAGCAAGTGCTAGTTTGGTTCATCCAAATGGAATGAAACTTTTTGAGAATCTTCATATCTTCAAATAATTGGGTCATGCCCAATTTCAGATCAACTTGCCTCTTCATGTGAGTGAAACTTCATCATCTCTAATTCTGGCCATTATGGTGGTTTCTACAGCAAGTACCCTCTAAACCTCTCCTATTAAGCTCATTTTTGGTAATCAGCATCATCTTAGTGTTTGATCATGCTGTGCGAAATATCCAAGTCCATATCCGCGCATGTGAACCTCAGAAGGCAACAAACACCTTGCTGTACAACTGCAAATCTGATAGCTGGGATCACATCCATAGCCACTGTGCTTTTTTATCTCCTCCTTGGCACTCAGCGTTGAACGGTCTACCTCCTAGACAAGGTCTGGCAACCCAGAGTGCGTGTCACCACCATGTTCGCGCGGTGACCACGGGTCATGACCAGCCAAACTCGCGCTCTGGCCGACCGTGTGCCCTGTTTCAGCCTCTTTCCCTCTGCCTCTCGCGTCCAAATCATGTCCTGGAGCTAGCTTGTGATCGACTGCATCGTCATTAGTCGCTGCCCCGCCCTGCATCGCTGTGGTATGGTCGCCATCGCCGCGCCTGTGCCACTAAACGCCTCTGTCCTCCATTAAAGCTCAGCCCGAGCTCGCCCGTGAGCTCTAGAGCTTTCCCCTCGGTCTATAAATAGCGTTCCCAAGTTCTTCCGCACCTCCCAAGCCTCTCCCCTTTCCTCCTTCCCCACCGGAGTCGCCTAATCTCACCGGAATTCGCCGTTCGTTCTCGGTGTTCGCTGGAGTCCGAGCTTGTCCGGCCGCCCTAGGCCTCCTCTCCTCCTCTAGCCACCTCCAATGACTTCCCCTCGTCCCCGCGAGCCGCCCCACACCCTTGCCCCTCACCGGAGTGGCCTGCTCCACCGAGGCCACCACCACCCCCGCCGCCCCTGGCCTCCTCTGGCGCCGCCCCTCCCCGCCTCTCCACCTCTCCCCGGCATCCACTAGTCCTCTAGACGGGACCCCCTTGGCCTCCCGCACCCACCGGCGTGCTCTCCTTGGCCGGAGCTGGCCTGGGCCGGCCGGCCTCCCCGCCGCTTCCTCCCCTGCTCCTCCTCTGTTCACGCAATGAACAGGGCGAGCGAGAGGAAGGGGACGAGCGCCCGTGCCCCCTCCCCCTGCTCGTGGACCCCACCGGTAAGTGGCACAAGCCCGGGCCCAGGTGTTTGTAAGTGGAGACGTTTTCTTGAAATACGTTTTTGCTAAAAGAAAACGTATTCTATGAAGCTTTAGGCCGAAATACGCTTTCACTTCTCTGAAAGCGTACTCTTGCCCTACTACGGCCCGTAATACGTTTCCTCTATTCTGAAAATGTATTTCACCTTATGCGCTTTCGGTTTCAGCCGCCAGGGACTTGTTGGTGATGAAAATATTCACAGATAGGTCCCTGATCTTCATCACCTCATAACTCCGCAACCGTAACTCCGATTGAGGTGAAACCAATGCCCACTTCTTCGTCTCGTCGAGATCTTTCTGTTGGTAATATTTTCACTAGGTGGTCCCACAGTGAAAATGACTATTTTGCCCTTGCTTCTAATCAGCCCCCTCCGAGAGAGAACCGTCCGGTGTTTTGTTCCGCGGCTTCACCGCACTTCTTCCCAGAGTCTCCGTCACCCCTAGGCAAGCCACAACAGCCACTTGCATGATAGCCATACAGTAGCCATGGTTTCTACTTGAATATTTAATAAAAGTTTGCCTGTTAACTGCCTGCTTGTTTGCTACTACTGTCGTTGTTTCGGTTTTACTCGTGGCTTCGTGTCCACCTTCATGATATGTTTCGATGCAACTGGTTACCTTGCACTACTTGCTAGTATCATGTTCATATGTCATGCTCGGTAGTAGTAGTACATGCTGGTAGTAGTGATGTTCAGTCTGATGCATGTTTATCGTCTGTTATCCAGTACCTTTGTTATGCATGTTCCTTTGTATCTCGTTGGTTACATGTTTACATGGTAGTATTCTTGTTATGTTCTTGCATGGTATTTATTTATGATGCTACTAGTCATGCTATGCTCATGTGTAATGTTATGCTTATGCTCGTCAGTATGCCATGCTCATTTGGATATATGCTTCATTGTGGTTATGCTCGATGATTATGTTGCACCTCCATGCTTATGTTGATATCATGCTCATGCATTGTAGTTGCATCATGTTATTTTAATATGACTCAGCTTATTGCATTCAAGTTTAACCGGATAATAATGAACTTGAACAACTGTTGGCTGAGTCATGGTGCCACCAGATCGAGCTGACCAGTGCAACCACATTTGCCTTTTATGGGAAGGCCCTAATGCGGTCTATTGTCATGCCTCTCGCCGGTGCCTCCAATGAGGGAAGGTTATGGGCGCGCGCTACCCTGTTCAGGTAGGCGGACATAAGCCTTATGTGCCCGAGTTGTTTGCGCGCTTTGTCCCCGTTTGGGACTGTTTATGTTTTGCCACGACGGTGGCCGTTGGATGTCTTTGGTAGACATCGGGGCCACCCATGACTTAGCCCAAGAGGGGAGTTGGTCGGAGTGGCCGAGAGAGTGTCATGGCAGTAGATCGGTTTTGTCGAAACACCGTTAGTCCACAGGTACTGGAGTGCGAGGCCATGGGTTCCGTGGTGTGGGTACAGTGTGCTAACCTCTGCAGAGTGTGTGTTAAATCTATCGATATCCACGCCCGCGGATATGGGCCCAGTTCGTAGTCGGTCACACTATGAGCCAACAATAATAATAACTTGCTTAATAATAACCCCGGTTCGATGATGAGAAAGAGATTGGTTGTGATCGAGAGAGGATCACGAAGGTATCGTGGATACTGAAGTTGGTTGATCTTTATGTGATCGCGAGATGATCTCAGTGGTATCGTAGATACCGAAGTTGGTAAGTTGATGCATGAGATGGTTACGAGGTAACCGCCGAATAAGAGTAAGTTGGTGCATGATCATGTTAACTTGTTGCATGTAGTATCATCATGTTCATATGCTCATGCCGTGCTAAGGTTTTTCTAGCTGTATCATGTTCAGATGTGCATGCCACGTGTTCTGTTAGCATCATGTTCATGATTTCTTTAACCTGTAATTGCCATGCTATTGTCTGTCTTGATTGCTTTTGGTTAATTGTGTGCTTGCAAGTACATTCAATGTACTGACCTGGCATGTCATGCCAGTTTGCAGGTCATGCCTGGATTGCTTGCTTGTTTGGTGTGGTTCCTGTGTTTGCGAGCTAGGATAAACGTTCTAGCCAGAGTCCCTGCGGATTGGAGTCCCTCATCGTCTTTCGTTGTTCCGCTGCCAGTAGAGGTTCCGCTGCCTTGAGTTGTTATGCTGCTTGCATAGAGCAACTTTGGTTGGCGTAGTGTCGCCATGCCGGTGTTATTCATTGTAATATCGGAGACCTTGTAATCGTATTCGTGTTGTAATAGAGAGCTGGTTTGTTCTATGCTAAGCAGTGTCGTATTCCAGAAGACTTCACTTCGATCTCTGGGCTGGAATACGGGGTGTTTCGGTTTCTCTGAGCCGGGGTGCCACACCTTACTTGGACAAGCCTCCCACTTTTGATTAACCCCTCTCGCAAGCATCCGCAACTACGAAAGAAAAATTAAGATAAATCTAATCATAGCATGAAACATGTGGATCCAAATCAGCCCCTTACGAAACAACTCATAAACTAGGGTTTAAGCTTCTATCACTCTAGCAACACATCATCTACTTATTACTTCCCAATTCCTTCCCCTAGGCCCAAATCATGGTGAAGTGTCATGTAGTCGACGTTCACATAACACCACTAGAGGAAAGACAACATACATCTCATCAAAATATCGAACGAATACCAAATTCACATGATTACTTATAACAAGACTTCTCCCATGTCCTCAGGAACAAACGTAACTACTCACAAAGCATATTCATGTTCATAATCATAGGGGTAATAAATATCATTAAGGATCTGAACATATGATCTTCCACCGAATAAACAACTAGCATCAACTACAAGGAGTAATCAGCACTACTAGCAACCCATAGGTACCAATCTGAGGTTTTGAGACAAAGATCGGATACAAGAGATGAACTAGGGTTTGAGAGGAGATGGTGCTGGTGAAGATGTTGATGGAGATTGACCCCCTCTCGATGAGAGGATAGTTGGTGATGATGATGGCTTCGATTTCGCCCTCCTGGAGGGAAGTTTCCCCGGCAGAACAGCTCTGCTGGAGCCCTAGATTTCTTCTGCCCATGTTTCGCCTCGAGACGGCAGTGCTCCGTCTCGTAAGCTTCCTTCTGATTTTTTTCCAGGTCAAAACCCTCCATATTGCAGAAGATGGGCACCGGAGACCTGCCAGGGGGCCCACAAGCCCTAGGGGCGCGCCCATGTGGTAGGGCGCACCCCCAGGCTTGTGGCCACCTGGTGGGTCCCCTCTAGTATTTTCTTCGCCCAATTATATATTCCAAATAATTCTCCAAAAAATTTCAGGACTTTTGGAGTTGTGCAGAATAGGTCTCTCAGATTTGCTCCTTTCTAGTCCAGAATTCTAGCTGCTGGCATTCTCCCTCTTCGTGTAAACCTTGTAAAATAAGAGAGAAAAGGCATAAGTATTATACCATAATGTGTAATAACATCCCATAATGCAATAAATATCAATATAAAAGCATGATGTTGTTGGATTCAGGGCTCCGCAGACCCAAGAAAGGTTCGAACTCTGGGGCGTGTGCGAAGGACTCAACCTATCCAGCCTACCAGCTCGTCGCCCCACGGCCTAGCTCGATGCACACAAACAAGGAAGAAGATGAACACGGCAGTTTACCCAGGTTCGGGCCACCTTGCGGTGTAAGACCCTACTCCTACTTTGTGGTGGATTGGCCTCACGAGGGGCTGAGGATGAACTAGTACAAGGGATGAACAACCTCACGAGGTCTATGGGTGAGGGAATGAGTCGACCTGGGATCGGATCGGGGGTCCCTTCTACGGTGGTGGCTAACCTATATTTATAGTGGCCTCGGTCCTCTTCCCCCAAAACATTGGTGGGAAGGGATCCCACAGTGGCCAATTTGAAAGGGGACAAGTAGTACATCTTATCCTGACGAAAGGTGGTCTTTACCTGCAAAGCTTCTAGTCGTGACGCAGCGGTGGGCTCGGCGATGACATCCGTCCTGCCATGCTGGTGGCCTTGGTCTCGTTGCACCGGAATGGAAACCTTTACCAGATTCCTCGGGAACCCATGCCTGTCCTTGCGTCCTTAGCACCAAAGAGGAAACTGCCTTCTCTGCGCCCGCTGGCGCCCGCCTGCCTTGGTCGTCACGGCTTGCGTCATGGTAGCCTCATGAGGCTGAGTACCTGCATAGAAATCTCCGCTCCTCGGGAGGCCGCCTAGGGAGGCCGCTTCCTCGGGAGGTCTTGGTGTCATCCACCTCGCGAGGCTTGGCCCCTCGCGAGGGTCTTGTCTTGGCGGTCTTGTAGATGGGCCATACAAGGCCATCGATGGAGCCACGCCGTGGGCCGCAGGCAGGCAAGTCTGGGTACCCCGGTTCCCAGAATGCCGATAGTAGCCCCCGGGCCCAAGGCGCGCTCGGACTTAGCTTCGAGGCGAAGCCAAGGGGCAAGGGCAAAGCGCCGCGGGCCGCAATCGCCTGCGGACCAGGCTAACGTGTGGTGCTTGACGGGACGTGGGCGTCTCCGCTTCCTGACGCCGCCTCGGCAACTACCCAGGCTGACAAAAGACTGGCTCCTGCTACCGTGCCATCATTGCCTCCCTTTCGCCTTGCTCCAGATCCCCTTTCTCCCAGCCGAGAACATCTCCAGATCCGGCCGCGCTCCTCCCTTTTCCTTCGAGATCTCACGAATTGCGTCCGGGAAGGCGAAGCCGGCCGCACAAGCTTTAAGCCCCTCCCCCTCTCATGCGCTGGCCCTCGGCACGTCCTCCATCACCGAGAGGCACCTTGTCGCTATGCTCCCGTTGACGGCGAGCGATCACAAAGAGTGGAAAGAGACCATGCTCCTGGCTGGCTCCGCCGAGCAAAGGACCTTGGCGGAGACGTTCTACCCCTTCTTCCTCCACAGCATCTTTGCGGGGCTCGTCCCGCCTTTCTCCGAGTTCTTCACCGCCGTCCTCGATCACTACCAGGTTCAGGCCCTGCATCTTCAACCCAACTCCATCCTCCTCCTGTCCATCTTTGCCTTCTACTGTGAGGTGTTCGTGGGCGTGAAGCCCTCCGTACCTCTCCTCCGGCACTTCTTCTACTTGTGACTGCACGATCTGACCCAGCGCTCTGGCTGCGTGTCCTTTGTCGCGGTCTACAAGAACAACATGCTCATGAGGACTGAAAAGAAGGTGGAGAACTTCCGGCGCCGGTGGGTCTTCATGGATGCCAAAGGCCTCAACGCGCGGCTAGAACTGCCAACCCAGCTGCCGGAGAAGCTCGATAGGTGGGGTCACGAGAAGTTCTTCGACCCCCGGGCGGCGCCTGTCTTGAGGATGATGACCGCAGATTTGGATGCCAGGGCACTGACGGGTGGCATGCTTGTGAAGGAGTTCTTGACGTGGCGCCTGGCCCCGCTCCAGTCGCACACGTGCCCCATGTGGGAGTACCAGGGCACGACGGACGACATCAGGCTGCGCACGGAGGGCTTGACGGGCGAGGAGCTGGACAAGGCCATGAACACCCTACTCGAGGGGGAGCCGGGCAACCTCCTGAAGGTCTACACCCCGCTGTACCGCCGTGCCGACAGGGAGGCACTGGTCGCCGCCATGCCTGTCTTTAATGAACTGGGTCTTGCGTCGCCTGAGCACCCCAATGCCTCGGTGCCGGTGTCCTCCAGCGATAGCGTCGGTGAAGAAGGCAAGGAGGACTCAAAGGTGATAGAGGATGACGTAGCGGAAATATCTCCCCCGTCACGAGGCGAACTCCTCCGTGGCTTCACCGATGACGAGGACGCCGATGAGCCCTCGGCCGTGAAATCCCCGCGCTCCACTGGGGTCCTCACGAGGTCGGGGGCCACCCCTCAGGCCCTCGACAGGCCGGGCCAGGCGACGCCGAAGAAGAGCGGGGCAGCGCGTCCTTCGAGGAGCGCCCCGCTTGCTGCCGGAGTGGACGTGGTCCTGCATGCTGCGGCCCCTCAGGGCGACTCCTCCGCCTTATCAGGCAGCGCCGGCCCGAGGCCGGCCGAAGAGTGCCTCGCCAACTCCCCTAGCCCGACCAAGGCCGCGCCAAGGAAAAGCGGGGGTGCCGCCGCCCTGGCCAAGAAGGAGAAGAGGAGGGCGTACATCGACCCCAATGAGTAAGCACCTTACCTTGTTTCTGTTTAGCATATATTCGCACCGTGCTCATAGCGCTCCCGCCCTGATGACCAGGGTGGGCGTCGTGGTGAAGAAGAGGAAGGAGGAAGCTTGGGCTCCGGAGACGCCATCTCTTGCCGCAGCCGCAACGACTCTGGCGCGGGCGGGGGAGGATGTCCCTCGCCCTCTCGCGATGGAGCAGGCCCCTCAGGACGCGGCGGTGCCACCTTGGGAGGAGCCAGTCCCTGTGGGCCAGCAGGCCGCGAAGCTATCTGCGCCCGTTGCACTCGGGCAAGATTCTGAGCCCGCGATAACCAACGCCGACCTTTCCAGCACCTCCGGAGCCACGGAGCACCTCACTGCAGTCGTGCCGCCATCTCCTCCAACCCTTGCGCTTGCGAGCTGCAGCCCCTTGGTCAGGCCCGGGGCCCTTGACGAGGCCTACGTTGCGCTTGGTCGCCTTCGGGTGGACCATCAAGACGCCGACAGGTGCTTCATGAGGGAGCGCCTGGGGCTTCTCTCGGGGTGGGCCCAGGCCAACTCCACCATTGTGAAGGACTGGAGCCGGGCTGAAGCCGCCAACGTCGAGAGCAGGAAGGGGGCCGCCGACGCCAGGGCATCTCGCGACACGGCGCAGGCTGAGGCTGCGTCCACCGCGAAGCGTTGCAGGGAGGCGGAGGAGAGCTTGAAGGCCCTTCAGGAGGAGCAAGCCGTGGCTATGTCGCGGCTCCGCCAACAGGAGGAGGGCCTCAAGGCCCATGAGGTGAAGCTCGCTGATCGAGACGCCAAGCTGGCTCAGGTGACCACCGACCAGGCAACGGAGCGTGACCGCCTGGCCAAACTGAAGGTGGAGGCGGATGAAGCCCAGGTGTCCCACGCCCGGCATGTCTCCGAAACAACAGCCCAGCTGGAGGCCAGGGAGAAGGCCCTTGTTGCCGCCGAGCAGAAGGCGGCCACGGACCGCAAGACCTTCCTTGCCCTCAAGCTCGGGTTCAGCGAGGCGTTGTGTTCCATCTGCGGGGGAGGATACGCAGAGCCACTAGCGACCCCTAAAGACGGCTTTGCAGGGCTCCTCCCTAAGCTCGCCGAAGAGCTCAAGGGTGCTCCCGCTGTGGTGGACTCCTTCCTGGAGGTGGAGTGTCGCTCTCTTTTCACCGTGGCCGCGACGCGCGTCTTCAGCCATCTCTACCTCCAGGACCCAAGCTTCGACCTCGGTGCACTGATCCACTACTCGGTAGCTCCTGAGTCCCGCGATGTTGCTGCGGAGGCCGTGAAGGGTCACGTAGACGCCCTGCTCAAGAAGTTCCTCTGCGTCCCCGACCCTAGGGCTCCAGCAGTGGAGGCTAGGGGTGGCGGTGACGATGGCAGCAGCGACGTTGACGACGGGCTTCCAGCGGCCAGGGCGAGTGGTGGCGATGGCCAAGGTGGTGGTGGCACTTCCTTCTGACTTTTGTTCCTGCAATCATTTACCGTGCCTCGTGGAGGCGTAAACCTTCTGCTTGAATTTGTGAAACACTGCGTGTTTTGTAATAACTGCTAGAACTCCGTGATTTCCTTTTCGTGCTTGGTTTCCTTCGTGTTTGCCTTAGCGTTCTGCGTCGGTAGGGCCCAACCCCACGCATACATCGACCGTTGTTGGGGCGTCCGGATCAGAAGGACGAGACCAAGGGGCGAGGGGCTACGTGACTAGTGAGGCCCCTGAGTCGCGATGCTCAGGGGTCCCCCTTGACGTGCGAACAACCTCAATGTTCTGCATCGGCAGGGCCCAGCCCCGCGCATACCTCGGCCGTTGTTGGGGCGTCCGGATCACCAGGACGAGACCAAGGGGTGAGGGGCTATGAGACCAGTGAGGCCCCTGAGTCGCGATGCTCAGGGGTCCCCCTTGACGGACGAACGGCCCTCATGAAGGAAAGCGAACAGTCGCCCAAGCTAGTCCGGAGTCCTCCATACCTTTGCTCACCAGCTTTCACCTGGGGGGGGGGACGCGAGAAGACTAGGTGCCTGTACCTAGTAGGGTGGCGTATGCCAGGCGTGGCCTAAGCACAGCCCCCTCGCGTAGTCCTCCTGAGGGGAAAGCTGTGGGGTGTTACCAGACGAAGAGCTGAGAGGCTGCCCTGAGGTTGATGCAGCCACAAAGGCGCCCTCAGTTTTTTATTCACCAGCACGGAGCATGGTGCTTCCACTTTGTCGTGGGCATAGCCGCTCCTCGACCGTGTCGTCCGCCAGTGCGGAGCATGGGGCTTCCACTGGTGCGTGGGCATAGTCGATCCTCGATCGTGTCGTCCGCCAGCGCAGAGCATGGGGCTTCCACTGGTGCGTGGGTGGGAGTTCCCTCTGGGGGAGACTCCGGGGCATGTACAGCCCCGTTCGTACGCGTGGCTAGCATGGCAGAACTAGAGGAGGTGTATCTGGGCACTCGTGAGCCAGCGTGGGACTCACGAGGCCCTACCTCAAGGCGGGTTGCACCTGATTTTTGCGGCGTGGGGCGTGCGTAAGACACCTGTGGGGCGATGGGGGGGGGGATCCTGCGCCGAATGCCCCTCCGGAGGCTATCGTATGAGAAGGCCGGACACTAACGACCCCAGGAGGTGATGTGTGCGAGACCGGCCCGCCAGATAGAGCTTAGCCGTTGGTTTTATCGACACTGCAGGGACGGACCCGAGCACAGACGCCGTGCCAGGTCTTCTGATGCAACGATCCCATGGAAAAACAACCGGCGCATGGCTCCCGCTGCGGCAAAGCGCCGAACCGCGGTTGTACGAACCGGGCCGCGCACCCTTACTTGTCCACACTTGATAAGCTCATGCGAGAACAAGGCACCAAGGACCACGGGAGGTGACGCGCACGGGAGCTAGCCCGCGGGACAGAGCTCAGTCGCTAGGATTTATCAATGCTGCAGGGACAAACCCAAGCACAGACGCCATGCCAGTCCTTAATCATGAGGCGGTCGCGGGCGGGTTTGCAAGGGCGCGGCGACATCATAGTGACGAAGCACCGAACATGCAGTTGAAATACTTAGGAAGTTCATGAAGGTAAGGCCAGTTCTGATACATGCGCAAAAATGATACAGCTGTGGGGTCGGGCCCTAGCAGCCTGAGGATGATGCAGCCCGAGGGGCGCCCTTAGTTGAACAAACCAAAAGTCACCTGGCACCATTGTTGTAGAAGCGTTGGAGTAGCTGAAGACGCGTGCTGCGGAGATCGCTCCTCACGAGCCGGCCGGCTCCTGAGGCCCGGGAGGCTCTGGAGGCCCAGAAGGCTCGCGAGGGTCTGCACTACAAGAAATATGTCAACTTGCGACCATCACTATTGGTCGCTGAATGGTCATTGTTTTTCATTTGCGACCTTTTTGTGACCAAAAACAGATGGTCAAAAGCTGACCGTCTTTAATGGAAATTAACGACCTTCTTTGTGATATGGTCGTAGAAGGCAACGACCAAAACAAAAGGTCGTTGACGTTGGTTGTCTGCCCAGGCCATGTCAGATCCAACGTGACAAGCTGATGTGGCATAATTGCGACCAAATGAAAAGGTCATTGATTATAATCAGCTCGGTCCAGTTCGGTGTCTATATGGGTCGAGCCCATTAATTCAGCACATTTATATATATTTTTCTGCCAATTTTTGGTCGACTACATGGACCTGGCCCAACAATTCGGCCTTTTTATTTTCTGGGCCATGGCCTTTCTGGCTCCAAAGTTTTTGATTTTATTTTTTCAAAAGATGGGCCCACTAGTGAGATGGAACCTAGTTGTTAGGTTCTAATAAGTGGGTCCCAATTGTCGCGGTTATATTCTTCAGATCTCAATTTTCCAGTAAATAAATAACAATATTTAAATCAGAACAGACAGAAAACAAAATGTTTCAAACAGAGCACAACTAATCCGGAAAAACATTGTTCACATCATGAATACAATCAAACAGAGCCAAACTTGGCATATTATTACAATCAAACATGGTTCCCATCAGGTTTATAATTAAAAAAAAGTTCACATCAGGTAACACAACTATCAAAAAAATATAACTAGATATCACAGTATAACTAGCTCCAATGAGCTAGAACTCTATGCTTCTCCAACTTGTTCATCCTTGACCTCACAACAAAACATGAATCAAGGGCAGCATCTGCAAGTTATCAAACAAAATGGTTAGGAACAAAATAAAAGCAGATCTAACAACATGTTAGAACATGCAAAATGCAACATTTTTATCATTTAAGCATAGAAGGACAGGGTCAACAACATTTCGATGTTTGAAGAATGAACCAGAATTTCAATGTTTGAACAGCAAAAAAATTGATACAGTAAGATCATATGCGGTTTAAATCACCCCCTAAGGAGAGACACATTGACACCAATATTTGGCAACATCTGTAGAAATTGAATCTGATAAACATGCAATGTGGAATTTGTATCTCAAAGTATACATACTTATCAGGTTTAATTAGGACAGAGAAGCCAAATGCTAGTAACTCATGATTACTACACAAGATAGGATTCAGCAAAGTAAACAAGAAGGTGGCTACAGTACAAAAGTAAGCTCATCACACAGAATAAAATGAGTGGAACTACAGTACATCCTCTAAATTGTCATGTTCACAAGATTAAAAGTAAGCTCAGCAAAAGCATATGAGTTTTGTTTGGCACCACCACATCAAACATAGCAACGCCACCGTGAAAACGAACATAGCAACGCCAAAGTGAAAAGTTTTAGCATTATTGCCATATGTTTCCTCAGGATCATACTACACAGAGAAGGGTTCAGCCTCAAGTCTGAACTAGCCTTACATGGTGGAGTACAGATTTCCTGTTGTACCAGTAGACGTTGATGGTGTTCCCTCCTTTGTCAGAGGCGAACCCCACATGCAGTGGCTACATAAACAAGAAGCACCAGCTGAAGTTGCAACCCGCAACAGAAACACTTGCAAAAACCGGGCACTTGGGGGTTTGGCAGGAGTACTACCTGGTGGATGTCGCCCATGAAGTGTAAGAAGAACAAGAGCGCTTCCGTCAGGTTATCTGCAGTATTCCATGCAGAAAAACATGGCATCTTCAGTACTAATTCAGTTAACCAGAAGAGATGTGCTGAAGTTCGTATGATCTAACTGAACATTACATTGGCCGGAAGATTTAGAAGATGGCGATGGCGATGATGATCTATAGTTGAGGAGCTGGGAGGTGTAGTTGTTGATGGCGCCGGCGATGCAGCGACCCTTGATGCCCTCCTCGTCCTTACAGTCCCTTGAGACAACACACAGACCATTCTGCTACAGTCAGTATCAGTCCAACAAAACAGAGTGTGGGTTAATTGCTACGTACTGTCATAGGAGTGGCTGTAGACATTGTCGGGGACGTCGACGAAGTGGAGAAGCGCCGGCCAGTGGTACCTGAACCTGACTTTGTCGGCTCAGGAGCAGAGGCTGCTCAGGTTGCCGCCGGCGCCCGACGGCAGCAGCTTGTTCACCACCTTCGCACCACGTCGCTCAGCCGGCCCTGCAAGAAAGCACACATCACGACCATCACACAGCCTCCTCACACTGCCATCTTGTAGGTGAGTCGGGAGGTGACATCGAACATGATGATTGTGCACTGGCCATGGATGCTGAAAAACAGCAGGAGAGAGTAAGAATCCACTGTCAATGATCAGGACACAGAATTCACAAGGAAACTCAGCATTACAAAGTATAAATAAATGAGTTCGGCACTGTCAGTTTTACACAGTATAAATAAATGAGTTCCCACCTCAGCATTACATCAAAGTTTTACACAGTATAAATAAATGAGTTCCCACCTCAGCATTACATCAAACACGTGGTACACACAACATTCCTCTACGCTTAACGCAACCAATTCAGTAACTATGCTATTAAATAAGCTACTTCTTTTCCGGAGCACACATGAGCACCCTGTTTGTGTGATTAGCTCTCGGGGGTTAAATAGTACATGCTCGATTAAAGAGACCAGACATCCATTACATGTAAGGCAACATAGATCATCAGCAGGTATATAAGCATTTAGGCTGGTCACTAATCTGCCATGAGAGGTTCAATCTTTGCACCTCGTGGCCAAATATCAACAGCGCATGATACACATCATCTCCCTAAACTCTAAAGCTATGCTAAAACTGGACGTATAAACTCAAATAGAGTCCATTGATTAGTGATTATTGTATGAAAGTTCCTGCCTAAGCCCTGCATAGCCACATAGGCATAACACCAAACATCTGAGTTGCTCACAGTCAACCAATGCTAAGTATTGACTTGACCCATAGCATTCCGCACATACTGATAACAAGATCCAATTCTGTTACAGGTTGAAGGTATATATTACATACCAGATATGGCTGTCGTTTACGACTGGGTCGGCGTCGGGACGGCGTGGTGCTGCGGCGCCTGGAGGCCTTCGGACCACCACAACTGGCCGGCATTGCTCCCTTCCAGATCGCCATACCTCCTCCTGCATGAGCTCCAGATCCGCCTTCTTGCTCCCGGCGTCCCGGTCCGACCCCGAGCTCGTGGCCTGCGATCCCTCATCTTCACCGACGGCACAAAAATCAAACACCAAAGGAGCGCATGACAGTGTCAGAACCTCGGCTCGAGAAGGAGAAATGCAAAAACGGAAGAGGGGAAGAAGAGAGGAGGGACCAACCAGAGGCCACCGGTGACGCCCCGCCAGCAACCCTAGCCTCGGAGGAGGGTTGCGGGTGAGTGATGATGCACGGGCGTGGCAAATCTGGCCGGTGGAGTGGAAGCAGCGGAGCGAGGGGAGGCCCTCACTGCCACGTCGCAAATCCGTCCATGTCGCGTCTCCGGGAACAAGGAGGAGGTCACGGGCATGGACGGGGCCGGCGGCGCGAGCTTGGGCCAGTCGCGGTCATGGCAGTGCATCGGCCCGTCGAGGCGGGGCAGGGAGCCGGGGCGAGGGAGGCTCTTTGGCCATCGAAGGAGGGCCGGCGGGGAGAGCAGCAAGGGTCGGAGTTTGTGCGCCGGCTGGTGGCAGAGGGGCCCGTCGGTGGAGCTGATGGGGAGCCGCAGAGGAAGGCGAGGGGAGAGGGTGCATGGCGGAGACAAGGTCGGCGGTGGTGGGTGGGGGTGGCGGCGGTGGGAATCGCGGGAGGGAGATGAGACGAGGGAGAGGAAGGCGGGGGCAGCGGGGTGCCTGGATCGCATCTGGGGAATGGGAGTGGATGAGGGTGGGTGGGTGGGTTAGGGTTTGGGTTTCTCGGGAGAAGCTCCACCGTTGATGGGTGTGTGATGGATGGCTCAGATTGCTTCGGACTGGGTGATCCGCGTGATTGTGGTTCCTCGCTTCTCATTTGCCGGTTATCTCGCACTAGAATCTTCAAATTTTAGAGCTAAATCTTGTACTTAAAAAACTACAAATCTGCCTTGTAAAAAGGACCACATCATTTTTCAAAAATATTAGTCCACAACTTATTTACAATTAACTAAAATTTCAAGATCACACCCGTTTACAATTAAGCTAGAAAATCTCAGAAAAATAAGAAGCATCTAACCGTTTATTTGTTGGATTACAAAATCATGGCCATTTATTATGCCCTCGCTGCTGACGACGACGAAAGGATCTGATGCTCATGAGCCCCCCTCCCACAAGTGGGGAAGACGTTGAATGTGGAGAAGAGCCTGCAAATGGCCAATTTTATGACAACATTCTTGGCATAGTTTTGTTCAAATGATATCATATTTTGCACAAGGTTGCATCTTGAAATGACAAACAATGTTGCCTACAAAATTTCATTTTCTTTGCACGAAAATTTTATTTTCCATTTTTCAGTGCTCAAAATGAGTTTTTTGTGAAGGACCAACCATATATTTGTTGCAAAATTGGACCAAATCAATTTTCTAAAATACTAGGCCATATTTAATGCACAATTGACCAAATGGTTGAGTGTCAAAAGTTTTGATCAACCTCTCGTGAAAAAGACAAATTTCTGCCGATTCAATAGGAAGCGGGTCAAATTTGAACTGCAGCTACCTCATAGTTTGCTCTTTATTTTTTCCAAAAATCATTTCTAGGTACATAAGTATCTATTTAATCAGAGAAACACCAAAAGTTTTCCAAGATCCAACCACTTGCTAGGAACGGTCATGCCCGCCATTTTGACTGCATTTTGAAACTGGCATGAAAAATTCTAAAAAAACAAAAAATTGGAAAACCTTCACATTGCGTCATTATATGTGGCCAAGTTACCAGGAAAAATAATAAACTTGTAATACGGTAACTATTTTTAAAAAGTGTTATCAGAAATGAGCTATCATGTGTGGAGATTCATGGTGTTCAAGCCAAATGACCAATCTTATGGTAGCATTCATGGCATAGTTTGTTCAAATGATCTCATATCATGCACAAGGGTGCATATTGGAATGGCAAACAATGTTGCCTAAGGAAGTTTTCATTTTCTTTGGACGAAAAATTCATTTTTCATTTTTCGAGTGCCCAAAATGAGTTTTTTTGTGAAGGACCTACCATATATTTGTTGCAAAATTGGACCAAATCAATTTTCTAAAATACTAGGCCATATTTAATGCACAATTGACCAAATGGTTACGTGTCAAAAGTTTTGATCCACCTCTCATGAAAAAGACAAATTTTTGCCGATTTAGTAGGAAGCGGGTCAAATTTGAATTGCAGCTACCTCATAGTTTGCTCTTTATTTTTTCCAAAAATCATTTCTAGATAAATAAGTATCTATTTAATCAGAGAAACACCAAAAGTTTTCCAAGATCCAACCACTTGCTAGGAACGGTCATGCCTGCCATTTTGACCGCATTTTGAAACTGGCATGAAAAATTCAAAAAAAATTAGAAAACCTTCGCATTGCGTCATTATATGTGGCCAAGTTACCAGGAAAAATAATAAACTTGTAATACGGTAATTTTTTTTAAAAAAGTGTTCTCAGAAATGAGCTATCATGTGTGGAGATTCATGGCTTTCAAGCCAAATGATCAATCTTATGGTAGCATTCATGGCATAGTTTGTTCAAATGATCTCATATCATGCACAAGGGTGCATATTGGAATGGCAAACAATGTTGCCTAAGGAAGTTTTCATTTTCTTTGGACGAAAAATTCATTTTTCATTTTTCGAGTGCCCAAAATGAGTTTTTTTGTGAAGGACCTACCATATATTTGTTGCAAAATTGGACCAAATCAATTTTCTAAAATACTAGGCCATATTTAATGCACAGTTGACCAAATGGTTGAGTGTCAAAAGTTTTGATCCACATCTCGTGAAAAAGACAAATTTCTGCCGATTCAGTAGGAAGCGGGTCAAATTTGAACTGCAGCTACCTCATAGTTTGCTCTTTATTTTTTACAAAATTCATTTCTAGGTACATAAGTATCTATTTAATTAGAGAAACACCAAAAGTTTTCCAAGATCCAACCACTTGCTAGGAACGGTCATGCCCGCCGTTTTGACCGCATTTTAAAAAATTCAATAAATTTTGAAAATTGGAAAACCTTCTCATTGTGTCATTATATGTGGCCAAGTTACCAGGAAAAATAATAAACTTGTAATACGGTAATTATTTTAAAAAATTATTCTCGGAAATGAGCTATCATGTGTGGAGATTCATGGCTTTCAAGCCAAATGATCAATCTTATGGTAGCACTCATGGCATAGTTTGTTCAAATGATCTCATATCATGCACAAGGGTGCATATTGGAATGGCAAACAATGTTGCCTAAGGAAGTTTTCATTTTCTTTGGACAAAAAATTCATTTTTCATTTTTCGAGTGCCCAAAATGAGTTTTTTTGTGAAGGACCTACCATATATTTGTTGCAAAATTGTACCACACCATTTTTATAAAATACTAGGCCATATTTAATGCACAATTGATCAAATGGTTGGGTGAAAAAAGCTTTGATCCACCTCTCATGAAAAAGATAAATTTTCGCCGATTTAGTAGAAAGCGGGTCAAATTTGAACTGCAGCTGCCTTATAGTTTGCTCTTTATTTTTTCTAAAAATCATTTCTAGGTACATAAGTATCTATTTAATCATAGAAACACCAAAAGTTTTCCAAGATCCAAACACTAGCTAGGAACGGTCATGCCTGCCGTTTTGACCGCATTTTGGAACGGGCATGAAAAATTCAAAAAAAAAGTTGAAAAACATTCGCATTGTGTCATTATATGTAACCAATTTACCACGAAAAATAATAAACTTGTAATACGGAAATTATTTTAAAAAAGTGTTCTCAGAAATGAGCTATCATGTGTGAAGATTCATGGCTTTCAAGCCAAATGATCAATCTTATGGCCACATTCATGGCATAGTTTGTTCAAATGATCTCATATTGTGCACAAGGGTGCATCTTGGAATGGCAAACAATGTTGCCTAAGGAAGTTTTCATTTTCTTTGCACGAAAATTTCATTTTCTATTTTTTGAGTGCCCAAAATGATTTTTTTGTGAAGGACCTACCATATATTTGTTGCAAATTTGTACCAAATCAATTTTATAAAATATTAGGCCATATTTAATGCACAATTGACAAAATGGTTGGGTGTCAAAAGTTTTGATCCACCTCTCGTGAAAAAGACAAATTTCCGCCGATTCAGTAGGAAACAGGTCAAATTTGAACTGCAGCTGCCTTATAGTTTGCTCTTTATTTTTTCCAAAAATCATTTATAGTTACATAAGTATCTATTTAATCAGAAATACATGGTTTGGTGGCGACACGTCGAGGTTTGGACGGTGGCCGAGGGCCCCGACTCCAGAGCGCGTAAACTCGCATGCCCGCCGCGTGGCCGTGGCGTTGCCATGCGTTCTAGGAATTCTAGGCATGTCTAGTGGGTTGGGCACTCCTCAGGTAGGTGCTAGGAAGAAAATGACAATAGAAGATTTTCACGAGGAGACTGAACTATGCTCAAACATGAATTAGCAGCCAAGTGCTTGATTAGCGGTATGGGAAATGCACATGGCCAATGGGCATGAGTTTTGGCTGAGGATGATCATCTACTAAGAAGACTGTCTTCACAAATTTTCAGCTCAAATGGAGGAGCCTAGGTGGCACTTGCTTTGCAAAGTACCACACTGGACAGAAATATGAATGTTGAAGCTGGGCTCAAAATAATGAATGGATTGAGCTGAAATTTGGTGGAGGATGGTTATTTGGGCATAGGACAGCACTGTAGAAAATTGATACCATTTGGACATGCCAAAGTGGTACTTCCTTCACAATGCTCTTCTCTGGACAGAAACTTGGGAAAATTAGTGAGAGAAATTGGATAAATTAAATGAGCTCAAATTTTGTGTAGGTAAGTTACATAGGTATGGTCATGCCCTGGTAAATTTTCAGAAATAATGAAGCAATATATAATATAGTTGCTTCACAAACTGAAAAATATGACAAGAATAAAAGATTGGATGATGAGATCACATCGTTTGTTTAATAGAGCTCAAATTTTGTGGAGAGTGATTATTTGAGCATATGGAAGATTTGGAAAAATATAAGATCATTTGGATAAGCCTAGCTAGTACTTACTTCACAAAGCTTCTCTTTGGATAGAAACTTTGGAAATTTGCTGAGAAAGATTTACTAAGAAAATGGAGCTGAATATTGTCATGTGGCAATGATTTGGGTATGGAAGAGTGACCAAAAAGTTTGAAGGTAATAGGATGGGTCTAGATAACACTTGCTTTGCAATGTGCCAATTTGGCCATAAAATAGAAATTAAACCTGGGCTCACATAGATGATTTGATTGAGCTGCAATTTGGAGGAGGGTGATAATTTGGGCATATAAAGGAACTGTATAAATTTCATGTCATTTGGATATATAAAAATGGTACTTCCTTCACAATGCTCTCCATTGAACAAAAAATTAGGAAAAATATTGAGGGAAAATGGTTAAATTAAATGAGCTAAAATTTGGTGGAGGGAGATTTATGGGCAGGGTCATGTACTGGTAATTTTTTAGCAATTATAAATCAATATAAAATATAGTTGCTTCACAAACCGAAAATATTATCAGAAACAAAGATTGAATGGTGAGCTCTCATGGATTGGTACATGGGGCTAAAATTTTGTGGAGAGCTATGATATGGGCATATAGAAGATGTGGCAAAAATTCAACTCATTAGGATATGCATAGCTAGTACTTCCTTCACAAAGCTTCTAGCTAAACAAAAACTTTGGAAATTTGCCAAGGAAGATTTACTTGGCAAATGGAGCTGAATTTTGTTATGAGGCAATGATTTGGATAGGAAAGAGTGCCCAAAATTTTTGAGGGCAATCAAGAATATATAAATAGCACTTCCTTCACAAAGTGTGTTTCTGAACAAAATAGGAAAATGAATATTGTTGAATTATTTTTGAACTAGACAAGGAAGGTTTTGACATTTTGATGAAGATATGACCCAAAGAATTTATGAGAATTTTTTGGGAATTTTGGGAATAACAGAAATATAGGTTGCTTCACAACCTAGGGAAAAAATTGACACATGGACATGACACATAGGCAAAACTGATGAGGTGACGCCTAGTCATAGCAATCCACCACAATTTACAAGGTTATGACCATCTATATTGGTCGTGATCAGCTAGAAATAAGGCAGCGGACCAGTGCTGTCTGCTTTACGACCATTTCGTGTAAGGAAATTACGACCTTTCTGACCAAAATGGTCGTTATAGTTTAGGGTTTGGAGCCCTCCGAACAGCTTACGAACAATTGGTCTCAAATGGTCGTAGATTTACGACCATTTCTTCCAGGGTCACTGATAGAAGGTCATAAGTTGACATATTTCCTGTAGTGCCGGCACCTCCTCTGTCAGGACCGTCTGGAGCCTTGCCTCGTGGGCCGCCAAGGCTCCCTGCATGAGGCACTGGTACGAGGCGGCCATGTTCAGCAGACCGAATGGCATGCAAATGTAGCTGCAGGGGTAGCCCCCGCTCCGGCCGACACGGGACGGCCAGAAGAGGCCCTGCGAAGCAGCCCTAGTGAGACCTGGGATGTTGACGCAGACACGCAGCTCGCCGCCCATGTCAGGGGCCGCAGCTGCACCCGGTGGTGCGGGGCGACGCTCACCACGCATGGCTCGCGCCTCCTGAAGCTCCTCGATTGCCTTGGTGATGAACTCCTGAGCGCCTGGCGCCTTGCGCCTTGCTCCTGGAGGCGCGCGTCGAAACACGCCTCCACGTGGTGCCCGAACACCTCCCTAGTCATGTTGGTCAGGTTAGAGGCCCTCCAGATGAAAGCCCCCGAGCCGTCCTGAGGAGGGCGCCGGGCGCGCCTTCCTATGCGAGAGGGAAAGGTGCCCCAGCAGTGGGCGCGAGGCTCAAGGCACGACCAACAGGCGCCATAGCCTCCTGTCAGCCCTTGGGGAGGAGCTACTTCTTCTTCTTGGGGATGGCCTCAGGAGGCAGGACGGCACCCTCGTCGTCAAAGTTCTCGACCGCCGCAGCCTGATAGGCGCGCTCGAGGGAGCACACTGCATCCTTTTCGTCACAGGCGACCGTGATGATACCACCACTTCCTGGCATCTTGAGGACATTGTAGCCGTGGTGAGTTGCTGCCATGAACATGGCGAGGGCAGGATACCCGAGGATGGCATTGTATGTGAGGCCGATGTGGGCGATGTCGAAGTCGATGGGCTCGGTGTGGTAGTTGTCGCGCTTGCCGAAGGTGACAGGGAGGCGGATCTGCCCTATGGGAATGGTGGAGCCATCGGTCACCCCTGAGAAGGGCTTGGTAGGCAGAAGCTGGTCGTAGGGCACTTGGAGCGTCTCAAACATCTTGACGGAAAGAACATTGAGCCCCGCACCACTGTCGATGAGGGTTTTGGTGGCGAGGACGTTGCTGATGGTTGGCGTGCAGAGCATCGGGAGCGCGCCAGCGGCGGCTGAGCACTTGAATTGGTCCATGGAGTCGAAGGTGATGGCGTGCTTGGACCACCAGAGGGGACGCGACGCCTCGAGCTTGGGGTGGGCCGTGTTCACCTCATGAGCGGACTGCTTGAAGATGCGATGAGAGGCGGGAGCCTGAGCGCCACCCAGGATGCAGGCGATCGCACGAGGCTCTTGGAAGCCCCCAACCCCATCATCTTGGCGGTTGTCGTTGTTTCTCCTTGGTGGCGGCGGCAGCGGAGGGAGGCCGGCATTGCCCTGAGGACGGTCCTCACTAGGCTGGTCTCGCCAGGGGCCATCACGAGGCTGGCCTTGCCAGCGGTCCTCACGGGGTTGGTTGTGCCAGTCCTGGTGAGGGTCGCGGTTGTCCCAGCGGCCACCACCGCGGCCTCCTCCGCGGCCGTAGCCGCGGTCGCTGCGCTCGGGATGGCGGCCGTGGTGCCCGTCTCAGATTGCCCTGAGCTCCTGGCAGTCGTTGGTGTTGTGGCTGTGGACGTTGTGGAAGATGCAGAACGGGCGGTTGCCCCTGGAGGATTCGCCGTGGTCACAGCCGCGCTTCATCTCAGGTTCAGCCGCAAGCACAGCGGGGCCCTTGCGCTTTACCTCCTTAGCCTTGGCCTTCTTGTCTTCAGGATCGACCTCCGGAAGCTCCAGGAGGGAGAGGCGACCTTCCTCTACCCTCGCGCACCTGGCGGCCATGTTGAACATCTCCAGAGCCGAACACAAGTCCTCGTGTATGGCGAGCTCCTCCTTCATCTTGACATCCCGGACGCCCTCAGAGAACGCTGAAATGATGGCCTCGTCCGACACCTTTGGGATCTTGAGGCGAACGTTCGTTAAGCGCTGTATGTACTTGTGCAAGGTTTCACCCGGCTGCTGCTTTATGCGCCGCAGGTCGCCTGCTGCAGGAGCGCAGTCGCGAGTGCCCTGGAAGTTAGTGATGAAGTGCTCGCATAGCTTGTCCCAGGAGGAGATCGACCCCACTGGGAGGTTCAGGAGCGAAGAACACGCGCCATCCTTGAGGGCCATGGGGAACCAGTTCGCCATGACCTTGTCGTTGCCGTTCGCCGCCTCGATGCTCAGCTCATAGAGCTGGAGAAATTCCGCGGGGTCAGGAGTGTTGTCGTACCGTGGAGGCAGATCCGTCTTGAACTTGCCGGGCCAAACGACGCGGCACAACTCCGGGGTGAAAGAGCGGCAGCCTGCCGCACTCACAGGGGCCGGTCGCATGGGGGAGCTTGATCTTGGCGCCCGCGCGCCACCGCCTCTGGTGGCACGCGGTCTTGATGCGGCGGCACTGCAAGCGCGCACGCTTTTCCTTGGGGCAGCTGCACCACCTGACAGCTTGCTTCATCGCGCGTCGGCGCCCTGCGCGGCGGGTCGCGTTGGGGTGCCTCACGCTTGGGCTCAGGGTCCACGTCGTGCAAAGGAGGAGGATGGGGCGCGCCGTGAGCAACATCGCCCGCCAGGGACGGTGGGGGACGAGGCGAAGGGATGGTGCAGGGGCCTTACCGGCGGCATTGACGAGCTCGGCAATGCGGCCGAGCCAGTCGTCGTAGAGGTCGTTGGCCAGACAGTAACGCAGAAGCTCACGCGCCATGAGCAGCGCAGCCTGCATGTTTGTCGGCCTGCGACGAGCATGAGAAGACAACGCCGTGGCCGGAGTTGGTGATGGATTTGCAGTACGGCCGTCACGCCGCACGAACGGTGGCAGTGACGAATCCCGCAGTTCATGAGCAGCAGGATCGGTGGCGGCGTTAGCCACCGGGGAGGCGGAGCGGCGAGTAGCGCCATTGCCCACGGGTGCCGTCAGAGCGACACGAGCGGCCGAGGGTGAACTACTCCCTCCTCATCATGGAGACTGCCGGGATGATGAAGATGGCCACCGGTAATGGTTTCCCCCTCCGGCAGGGTGCCAGAACGGGATCCCGATTGATTTTTCGTGGCTACAAAGGCTTGCGGCGCCGTTGCCCACGGGTGCTGTCTTAGCGACACGAGCGGCCCGGCGCTCAGCACGGACACGGCGAGCGTCGACCATAGGAACGACGGAACGGCTGCGGAGCGAACGATGGAAGAGAGGCTTTGACACGCCCCTATCTGGCACGCCAAATGTCGGATTCAGGGCTCCGCAGAGCCAAGAAAGGTTCGAACTTTGGGGCGTGTGCGAAGGACTCAACCTATCAAGCCTACCAGCTCATCGCCCCACGGCCTAGCTCGATGCACACGAACAAGGAAGAAGATGAACACGACAGTTTACCCAGGTTCGGGCCACCTTGCGGTGTAAGACCTTACTCCTGCTTTGTGGTGGATTGGCCTCACGAGGGGCTGAGGATGAACTAGTACAAGGGATGAACAACCACGCGAGGTCTATGGGTGAGGGAATGAGTCGACCTGGGATCGGATCGGGGGTCCCTTCTACGGTGGTGGCTACCCTATTTTTATAGTGGCCGCGGTCCTCTTCCCCCAAAACGTTGGCGGGAAGGGATCCCACAGTGGCCAATTTGAAAGGGGACAAGTAGTACATCTTATCCTGATGAAAGGTGGTCTTCACCTACAAAGCTTCTGATCTTGACGCAGCGGTGGGCTCGGCGATGACATCCGTCCTGCCGTGCTGGTGGCCTTGGTCTCGTTGCACTGGAATGGAAACCTTTGCCAGATTCCTCGGGAACCCACGCCTGTCCTTGCCTCCTTAGCACCAAAGAGGAAACTGCCTTCTCTGCGCCCGCTGGCGCCCGCCTGCCTTGGTAGTCACGGCTTGCGTCATGGTAGCCTCATGAGGCTGAGTACCTGCATAGAAATCTCCGCTCCTCGGGAGGCCGCTCCCTCGGGAGGTCTTGGTGTCGTCCACCTCGCGAGGCTTGGCCCCTCGCGAGGGTCTTGTCTTTGCGGTCTTATAGATGGGTGATGTCTACTACGCAACCTTCTTCTTGTAGACTCGTGTTGGGCCTCCAAGCGCAGAGTTTTGTAGGACAGTAGCAAATTTCCCTCAAGTGCATGACCTAAGGTTTATCAAACCATGGGAGGCGTAGGATGAAGGTGGTCTCTCTCTCAAACAACCCTGCAACTAAATAACAAATAGTCTCTTGTGTCCCCAACACTCCCAATACAATGGTAAATTGTATAGGTGCACTAGTTCGGCGAAGAGATGGTGATACAAGTGTGATATGGATGGTAGATATAGGTTTTTGTAATCTGAAAATATAAAAACAGCAAGGTAACTAGTAACAAAAGTGAGTAAAAATGGTATTGCAATGCTTAGAAACAAGGCCTAGGGTTCATACTTTCACTAGTGCAAGTTCTCTCAACAATGATAACATAATTAGATCATATGGAAATCCCTCAACGTGCGACAAAAGTCACTCCAAAGTTCCTATCGCGGAGAACATAAGATGAAATTGCTTGTAGGGTATGAAACCACCTCAAAGTTATTCTTTTCGATCAATCCATTGAGCTATTCCTATAAGTGTCACAAACAGCCCTAGAGTTCGTAATAAAATAACACCATATGACACACATCAATCAACCCTAATGTCACCTAGATACTCCAATGTCACCACAAGTATCCGTGGGTCAATTATACGATATGCATCAAACAACTTCAGATTCATAATATTCAATCCAACATAAAGAACCTCAAAGAGTGCCCCAAGATTTCTACCGGAGAAACAAGGACGAAAACGTGCATCAACCCCTATGCATAGATTACCCCAATGTCACCTCGGGAATCCGCGAGTTGAGTGCCAAAACATACATCAAGTGAATCAATAGAACATCCCATTGTCACCACAGATATCCCATCGCAAGACATACATCAAGTGTTCTCAAATCCATAATAGTATTCAATCCGATAGTAATGAAACCTCAAAGGTAAATCTCAATTCATCACAAGAAGACAGAGGGGGAGAAACACCATATGATTCAACTATAGTAACAAAGCTCGCGGTACATCAAGATCGTACCAAATCAAGAACACGAGAGAGAGAAAGATCAAACACATAGCTACTGGTACATACCCTCATCCCCAAGGGTGAACTACTACCTCGTCATGGAGATCGCCGGGATGATGAAGATGGCCATCGGTGATGGTTTCCCCCTCCGGCAGGGTGCCGGAACAGGCTCCCGATTGGTTTTTCGTGGCTACAAACGCTAGCGGCACCGTTGCCCACGGGTGCCGTCTGAGCGACACGAGCGGCCCGGCGCTTGGCACGGACATGGCGAGCGTCGACCATAGGAACGACGGAACGGCGGCGGAGCGAACGATGGAAGAGAGGCTTCGACACGCCCCTATCTAGCGCGCCAAATGTCGGATTGAGGGCTCCGCAGACCCAAGAAAGGTTTGAACTCTGGGGAGTGTGCGAAGGTCTCAACCTATCCAGCCTACCAGCTCGTCGCCCCATGGCCTAGCTCGATGCACACGAACAAGGAAGAAGATGAACACGACAGTTTACTCAGGCTCGGGCCACCTTGCGGTGTAAGACCCTACTCCTGCTTTGTGGTGGATTGGCCTCACGAGGGGCTGAGGATGAACTAGTACAAGGGATGAACAACCTTGCGAGGTCTATGGGTGAGGGAATGAGTCGACCTGGGATCGGATCGGGGGTCCCTTCTATGGTGGTGGCTAACCTATATTTATAGTGGCAGTGGTCCTCTTCCCCCAAAACGTTGGCGGGAAGGGATCCCACAGTGGCCAATTTGAAAGGGGACAAGTAGTACATCTTATCCTGACGAAAGGTGGTCTTCACCTGCAAAGCTTCTGGTCGTGACGCAGCGGTGGGCTCGGCGATGACATCCATCCTGCCGTGCTGGTGGCCTTGGTCTCGTTGCACCGGAATGGAAACCTTTGCCAGATTCCTCGGGACCCATGCCTGTCCTTGCCTCCTTAGCACCAAAGAGGGAACTGCCTTCTCTGCGCCTGCTGGTGCCCGCCTGCCTTGGTCATCACGGCTTACGTCATGGTAGCCTCATGAGGCTGAGTGCCTGCATAGAAATCTCCGCTCCTCGGGAGGCTGCTCCCTCGGGAGGTCTTGGTGTCGTCTGCCTCGCAGGGCTTGGCCCCTCGCGAGGGTCTTGTCTTGGCGGTCTTGTAGATGGGTAATGTCTACTATGCAACCTTCTTCTTGTAGACTCATGTTGGGCCTCCAAGTGCAGAGTTTTGTAGGACAGTAGCAAATTTCCCTCAAGTGGATGACCTAAGGTTTATCAATCCGTGGGCACGTAGGATGAAGATGGTTTCTCTCAAACAACCCTGCAACCAAATAACAAAGTGTCTATTGTGTCCCCAACACACCCAATACAATTGTAAATTGTATAGGTGCACTAGTTCGGCGAAGAGATGGTGATACAAGTGTGATATGGATGGTAGATATAGGTTTTTGTAATATGAAAATATAAAAACAGCAAGGTAACTAGTAACAAAAGTGAGTAAAAACGGTATTGCAATGCTTAGAAACAAGGCCTAGGGTTCATACTTTCACTAGTGCAAGTTCTCTCAACAATGATAACATAATTAGATCATATGGAAATCCCTCAACGTGCGACAAAAGTCACTCCAAAGTTCCTATCGCGGAGAACATAAGATGAAATTGCTTGTAGGGTATGAAACCACCTCAAAGTTATTCTTTCCGATCGATCCATTGAGCTATTCCTATAAGTGTCACAAACAGCCCTAGAGTTCGTAGTAAAATAAGACCATATGACACACATCAATCAACCCTAATGCCACCTAGATACTCCAATGTCACCACAAGTATCCGTGGGTCAATTATACGATATGCATCAAACAACTTCAGATTCATAATATTCAATCCAACATAAAGAACCTCAAAGAGTGCCCCAAGATTTCTACCGGAGAAACAAGGACGAAAACATGCATCAACCCCTATGCATAGATTACCCCAATGTCACCTTGGGAATCCGCGAGTTGAGTGCCAAAACATACATCAAGTGAATCAATAGAACATCCCATTGTCACCATAGATATCCCATCGCAAGACATACATCAAGTGTTCTCAAATCCATAATAGTATTCAATTCGATAGTAATGAAACCTCAAAGGTAAAACTCAGTTCATCACAAGAAGATAAAGGGGGAGAAACACCATATGATTCAACCATAGTAACAAAGCTCGCGATACATCAAGATCGTGCCAAATCAAGAACACAAGAGAGAAAGAGAGAGAGAGAGAGAGAGAGAGATCAAACACATAGCTACTGGTACATACCCTCAGCCCCAAGGGTGAACTACTCCCTCCCCATCATGGAGACCGCCGGGATGATGAAGATGGCCACCGGTGATGGTTTCCCCCTCCGATAGGGTGCCGGAATGGGCTCCCGATTGGTTTTTCGTGGCTATAAAGGCTTCCGGCGCCGTTGCCCACGGGTGCCGTCTGAGCGACACGAGCGGCCCGGCGCTCGGCACGGACACGGCGAGCGTTAACCATAGGAACGACGGAACGGTGGCGGAGCGAACGATGGAAGAGAGGCTTCGACACGCCCCTATCTGGCGCGCCAAATGTCGGATTCAGGGCTCCGCAGACCCAAGAAAGGTTCGAACTCTGGGGCGTGTGTGAAGGACTCAACCTATCCAGCCTACCAGCTCGTCGCCCCACGGCCTAGGTCGATGCACATGAACAAGGAAGAAGATGAACACGGCAGTTTACCCAGGTTTGGGCCACCTTGCGGTGTAAGACCCTACTCCTGCTTTGTGCTGGATTGGCCTCACGAGGGGCTGAGGATGAACTAGTACAAGGGATGAACAACCTCGTGAGGTCTATGGGTGAGGGAATGAGTCAACCTGGGATCGGATCGGGGGTCCCTTCTGCGGTGGTGGCTACCCTATATTTATAGTGGCCGCGATCCTCTTCCCCCAAAACGTTGACGGGAAGGGAACCCACAGTGGCCAATTTGAAAGGGGACAAGTAGTACATCTTATCCTGACGAAAGGTGGTCTTCACCTGCAATGGTTCTGATCATGACGCAGCGGTGGGCTCGGCGATGACATCCATCCTGACGTGCTGGTGGCCTTGGTCTCGTTGCATCGGAATGGAAACCTTTGCCAGATTCCTCGGGAACCCACGCCTGTCCTTGCCTCCTTAGCACCAAGGAGGAAACTGCCTTCTCTGCGCCCACTGGCGCCCGCCTGCCTTAGACGTCACGGCTTGCGCCATGGTAGCCTCATGGGGATGAGTACCTGCATAGAAATCTTTGCTCCTCGGGAGGCCGCTCCCTCGGGAGGTCTTGGTGTCGTCCACCTCGCGAGGCTTGGCCCCTCGCGAGGGTCTTGTCTTGGCTGTCTTGTAGATGGGTGATGTCTACTATGCAACCTTCTTCTTGTAGACTCGTGTTGGGCCTCCAAGCGCGGAGTTTTGTAGGACAGTAGCAAATTTCCCTCAAGTGGATGACCTAAGGTTTATCAATCTGTGGGAGGCGTAGGATGAAGATGGTCTCTCTCTCAAACAACCCTGCAACCAAATAACAAAGAGTCTCTTGTGTCCCCACAACACACCCAATACAATGGTAAATTGTATAGGTGCACTAGTTTGGCAGAAGAGATGGTGATACAAGTGTGATATGGATGGTAGATATAGGTTTTTGTATCTAAAAATATAAAAACAGCAAGGTAACTAGAAACAAAAGTGATAAAACGTATTGCAATGCTTAGAAACAAGGCCCTAGGGTTTCATACTTTCACTAGGCAAGTTCTCTCAAACAATGATAACATAATTAGATCATTATGGAAATCCCTCAACGTGCGACAAAAGTCAACCCAAAGTTCCTATCGCGGAGAGAAACATAAGATGAAATTGCTTGTAGGGTACGAAACCCACCTCAAAGTTATTCTTTCTGACAACCATGAGATATTCCTTAAGTGTCACAAAACAGCCCTAGAGTTCGTAGTAAAATAACACCCATATGACACACATCAATCAACCCTAATGCCACCTAGATACTCAATGTCACCACAAGTATCCGTGGGTCCAATTATACGATATGCATCAAACAACTTCAGATTCATAATATTCATCCACATAAAGAACCTCCAAAGAGTGCCCCAAGGTATTTCTACGAAGAAACAAGGACGAAAACGTGCATCAAACCCCTATGCATAGATACCCCAATGTCACCTCGGGAATCTGCGAGTTGAGTGCCAAATCAAGAACACGAGAGAGAGAGATCAAAACAATAGCTATGGTACATACCCTCAGCCCCGGGGGGGAACTTACTCCCTCCTCGTCATGGAGACAGCCGGGATGATGAAGATGGCCAACGTGATGGTTTCCCTCTCGGTGGGTGCCAGAATGGGCTCTCGATTGGTTTTTCGTGTGGCTACAAAGGCTTGCGGCGCCGTTGCCCAGGGTTGCCGTCTGAGCGACACGAGGGCCGGCGCTCGGCACAGACACGGCGAGCATCGACCATAGGAATGACAGAACAGCGGCGGAGCAGAACGATGGAAGAGAGGCTTCGACACATCCCTATCTGGCGCGCCAAATGTCGGATTCAGGCTCCGCAGGACCCAAGGAAAGGTTCGAACTCTGGGGCGTGTGCGAAGGAATCAACATATCCAGCATACCAGCGCGTCGCCCCACGGCCTAGGTTGATGCCACACTAACAAGGAAGAAGATGAACACGGCAGTTACCCAGGTTCGGGCCACCTTGCGGTGTTTGTAAGACCCTACTCTCACTTTGTGGTAAGTGGCTTCACGAGGGGCTGAGGATGAACTAGTACAAGGGATGAACAACCTCGCGGAGGTCTATGGTGATGGAATGAGTCGACCTTGGATCGGATCGGGGGGTCCCTTCTACGGTGGTGGCTAACCTATATTTATAGTGGCCGCGGTCCTCTTCCTCAAAACGTTGGTGGGAAGGGATCCCACAGTGGCCAATTGGAAAGGGGACAAGTAGTACATCTTATCCTGACGAAAGTGGTCTTCACCTGCAAAGCTTATGATCGTGACGTAGCGGTGGGGTGGTCGGCGATGCATCCGTCCTTACCGTGCTGGTGGCCTTGGTCTCGTTGCACCGGAATGGAAACCTTTGTCAGATTCCTCGGGAACCCACGCCTGTCCTTGCCTCCTTAGCACCAAAGAGGGAGAAACTGCATTCTGTGCGCCCGCTGGCTGCCCGCCTGCCTTGGTCGTCACGGCTTGCGTCATGGTAGCCTCATGAGGCTGAGTACCTGCATAGAAATCTCCGCTCCTCGGGAGGCCGCCTAGGGAGGCCGTCCCTCAGGAGGTCTTGGTGTTGTCTGCCTCACGAGGCTTGGCCCCTCGCGAAGGGTCTTGTCTTGGCGGTCTTGTAGATGGGTGATGTAACTACGCAACCTTCTTCTTGTAGACTAGTGTTGGGCCTCCAAGGCAGAGTTTTGTAGGACAGTAGCAAATTTCCCTCAAGTGGATGACCTAAGGTTTATCAATCCGTGGGAGGTGTAGGATGAAGATGGTCTCTCTCAAAAAAACCCTGCAACTAAATAACAAAGAGTCTCTTGTTCCCCAACACACACCAATACAATGGTAAATTGTATAGGTGCACTAGTTCGGCGAAGAGATGTTGATACAAGTGTGATATGGATGGTAGATATAGGTTTTGTAATCTGAAAATATAAAAACAGCAAGGTAACTAGTAACAAAAGTGAATAAAAAACGGTTATTGCAATGCTTTAGAAACAAGGCGTAGGGTTCATACTTTCACTAGTGCAAGTTCTCTCAACAATGATAACATAATTAGATCATATGGAAATCCCTCAAACGTGCGACAAAAGTCACTCCAAAGTTCCTATCGCGGAGAAATAAGATGAAATTGCTTTGTAGGGTACGGAAACCACCTCAAAGTTATTCTTGTCGATCAATCCATTGAGCTATTCCTAAAGTGTCACAAAACAGCCCTAGAGTTCGTAGTAAAAATAAGACATATGACACACATCAATCAACCCAATGTCACCTAGATTACTCCAATGCACCACAAGTATCCGTGGGTCAATTATACGTTATGCATCAAACAACTTCAGATCATAATATTCAATCCAACATAAAGAACCTCAAAGAGTGCCCTAAGATTTCTACCGGAGAAACAAGGACAAAAACGTGCATCAACCCCTATGACATTAGATTACCCCAATGTCACCTTGGGAATCCAGTGAGTTGAGTGCCAAAACATACATCAAGGAATCAATAGAAAACCCATTGTCAACCACAGATATCCCATCGCCAAGACATACATCAAGTGTTCTCAAAATCCATAATAGTATTCAATCCGATGATAATGAAACCTCAAAGGTAAAACTCAATTCATTCACAAGAAGGTAGAGGGGGAGAAAACACCATATGATTCAAATATAATAACAAAGCTAGCGGACATAAAGATCGTGCCAAATCAAGAACACGTGAGAGAGAGATCAAACACATAGCTACTGGTACATACCTAGCCCCGAGGGTGAACTATCCCTCCTCGTCATGGAGATCAGCGGGATGATGAAGATGGCCCACCGGTGATGGGTTCCCCCCCGCAGGGTGCCGGAACGGGCTCCGATGGTTTTTCGTGGCTACAAGGCTTCGGCGGCGGAAACCCCCGATCTAGGTTTATTTTGAGGTTTTTGGGATTTATATGAGGTGGTTGGCGTCGGGGACAAGTCAAGGGGCCCACGAGGCGACGGACAAGGCAGGGGGCGCGCCGTCCACCCTTGTGGTTGCCTCGGGACTCCTCTCTGATTATTATTCTTCTAGTATTTTTTATATTTTCCAAAAATATTCTCTGTAAAATTTTCAGCTCATTGAGAGAACTTTTATTTCTGCACAAAAAAAACGACACCACGGTAATTCTACTGAAAACAGCGTCAGTCCGGGGTTAGTTCTAATAAAATCATACCAAAACCATATAAAATTGTTGTGTAAACATGGCATGAATACTTCATAAATTATAGATACGTGGAGGCGTATCAACATCCCCAAGCGTAATTCATGCTCGTCCTCGAGTAGGGAAATGATAAAAAGGAATAATTTATGAAGTGTGAATGCTAGCAAGTGCACAAGTTTATCAATGATCATTTCAATCACTTTTTCTAGCATCATTATATCATAACAGGCTATATCATAAAGCTTCTCATAATCAAGTAACAAGCTATTCACATGTTAAAGCATAGACCATAAACTTCTTGAAAACTAACAAACTATGTTCCAGCATCAAAAACAATTTGCAATTTCATCTTTTTCCAGGAAGGGTCTATGTAAGAGCTTTGATTTAGCAAATCCCACATACTCAACTATCATATAGTGCTCAATGATTGTACCACTCAAAGCATATTTTTAGAACAAATAGCATCCATTGAACACAGAGAAAGATAGGGGCTTAATGTTTCACCTCCCCAACTTATTTATCTATAGATAATTGTCAACAATAATAATTCATGTTCAAATATATTGGAATGGCCATATATGCTTAGATCTTTCCACATCACATGATGCTGCCAACTAAAGAGTAGGTTGGAATGAGAAGGAATACTACTGTAACACCCATGTCATTAGCCACAGTAATCACTTTGATAATGGCAAGTCAGCATGATTAACAGTGCCAAATCATCATTTGCAACCATATTGACATTTCAACTCCTAACTCAAATCAAATTTAAATCAAGTGAAAAAAAATAAAAGTTGTTCAAAACACATAACTAAAATGTTCAATAAATAGCACATATTACAGGAGAACTATTCTAACATTGATAACCAACATTTAATAAATTGATTTAAGTAAACTCAAAACATCCTCTAGCAGTGGCTGAAAAATAATATCATTAACCATTATTTAATCTAAATTAAATATGAAATTATATTGTGCCCAAACAGTTTCTGGTGTAGGGATAATGCACTGCTAATTATGGACTAGGCACCCTTTACAAAATGCATTAGTGCCACACCCAAACATTTTGCAAACAGAAAAAGAAAAAAGAAACAGAAAAAGAGAAAATAGAAAAGGCCTAAAGGGCTACTGTGCACTTAGGCCTGTGCTACAGTGCCAGCCCACGCCCACTCCGGTCGTCCCCACTCCACGCATGGCTCCCGCGCCTCGCTGTTGAGCACTCGATGCGGAGCGAGACAGGCCTCCTCCTTGGGCGACAGCGCGGCCCGCGCCCGCGCTGGGGATAAGAGCAGATCCCGCTCTCCCTGGCGAAACCTAGCCACCATTCCCCCCTTCCTCCCTCGTTCACCAGCATCGCCCGATGCCGCATGATCGGCTCCGCGAGAAGCTCGCGGCCACCGCCTCTGCCTCGCCACCGGCGACGTTGTCCACGAGCTCCGCCGTGCTCCCTAACGCCTCCTGCGCCGGCGAAACCGAAGCCGAACGCATCTGCATCGCTGGGCTGCGTCGTCTTCTTCCCCTACCGGCCGCTCTGATCGCCGCCGTCGATTCGCGCCGCCCCGAGCTCCTCCGTTCTTCCCCGGGCCTTCTCTGCAAACGCCGGTGAAGCCCCTGCGCCGAACGCGCTTCTCCTTTTTGCCCTCTAGTGGCCCTAGCGATCTCCCTCCACATAGCCGAATGCGCCGCCGCGTACTTCGTCGCCGCGGCACCGTCCGACGACGTGCTGCTACCCGTTTTTGCTCACCGCCGCCCGTTTAGGCCTCCCTAGCACCTCGCCTGTCATTTGCGCACGTAGCCCCGATTCCGTCGCACGCCCCGAAACCACCTCGCCGCCGGCGAGCTCCTGGCGCGTCAGCTTCGGCCTCCCCAGCACCCCGCACCGCCACCATTCGAGCGCGACGCCGAGCCGCGTCGAACGCAAGCAACTGCAAACCGGACCCACTCTGAGGACTCCTGTGTGCGGAAACCCGACGAACAAGCCCGATGCGCGCCGCCGGCGTTTTGGCTCTCCAGAGCTATCCGGCGCGTCACCGGCCGTTTGACCTGGCCTGGGTGGGCCCGCCCAGTGCCATGACCCCTGGGCCCCAGTTGACTGTTGACCAAGTCAACTGCTGACGTGGCCGCCCCTTGTCTCACTGACATGTGGGGACCCAGCCATTAAACGAATTTAAATAATAGATAATTAGTTAATTAGCTAATTAGTGTTAATTAAAATCCTAAAAACACACACTGACTACTGGGCACCACCTCCTAATTAGTTAGTTAAATTAAATTAACCCGGTTAATTAGCTGGGGTCACTGACAATGTGGGTCCCACTGGACCACCTGTCAGGTTGACCCTGCGTAGTGGGTTTGACCTGCTGACATCAGCACTGATGTCATGCTGACGTCTTCATTCACTATTCTGGATAATTCGAATTAAATAAAATAATTAAATCAGGAAAAAGATAAATATTTAGAATTAGAAAACAATATATTAAAATAAACCGTAACTCCGATGAAAATAATTTAATATGAAAGTTGCTCAGAATTTGATACGAACCCGAATACGCACCTTTGTTTCCTGTCAGATGCCCCTAGCTATATGAAAAACTTGAACTTTTAGACCGGTTTCGATAAAATGAATAGTGCCCAAACCTTTAATTAAATAATCCGAATAAATTACTAAATTAACTAAATCATTTAGTTTTAGAGGCAGTAGTTAGTAGAACACCCCGGCATATCATTAGTCATGTCATGCATATTGTTTGCATTTTTGCCGTGAATTTATGTGTCTCTCATCCCTCCTCTCTATCGATAGCGCCAATACGACGACGCTTGCAGCTGGGTACGACTACACTACAGACGAGCAGCCCGTTGACGACCCCTCTTTCTTGCCAGAGCAACCGGCAAGGCCCCCCCTTCAGCATCCCAGATATCGCCCCTATTCCATTCTCCTGCTTGCATTAGGATTTTGCTACTGTAATGTTTGCCTCCTATTCTGATGCATAGCCTGCTTCGTAACCTGTTCATTGTTACCTTACGGCTATGATAAATGTTTAGTATAGGTTGGTAGTGAACCATCAGGACCCACCACTTTAACCCCTGATGCCTCTCTTCATCATCGACGCTCGATCAACGTGATCGTGACCAGAGACACGACAACACACTTCACCCCTTAGTTGTACGGACTTGCATAGTACTCTCAAGTGCTGAGGGTGATACCTCGTAACGCACTCTTGATAAATACTCGCAGTGTAGCTGTTCGGTCAATGGTCATCGAGGGTGATTCCTCCTTCTCCATTTCTGTACGATTTGTCGTGCAACCCCTCAGTGTGAACCTCGAGGGTGATACCTCATAGTTCACCCTGATGATTTCGTCGAGTGGATCCACGAGGGTGATTCCTCGGGGTTCCCCCTTGATGTTATGACCACACGGTTACTCTGACCTTTGTTATAGGTGGGTCGACACTGATGGGTACCACGCAGGGTGAGGGGTCTGATGATACGGGTGTGTGCCGGAAGGGCACTCGAGTGTGATATTGTGATGGAGCTTCAGAAACTCTGATTGTTCCGTGATACTAAATGGCCTATTGGATTTGGGGTGTGATCTAAGTGGGTCGATGTGCCCTATACGCACTACCCAACGCGGATAATGGTTATGGGGCCTCTTGTGATGTACGTTTCTTCGAAAAGCTCGTAGACGTCACAATTCACCGTGCGGGCTGATTGCGGGATTGGGCTGGATACTTCACTGATGAGTTCAGTGTCGCGCCTGCACCCCGCAGTCTCGCAAACACGCAGGGTGCCCAGGGCGAGGCCCCAAGACCTTGGGTGCATAGGTAGTCCGGAGTGCTGTCCCTCTGCTGAGACAGGTAGGGGCTGTTCGTGTTGATCTCCCGAGGCCGGGCCATTACCAGCAAGTGGTGTCCGGCCAGAGGTGATCGAGCGTGTGCGGTAACAGTAGTGACCCCTGCAGGGAAAGAATGATCTATCGATAGCCGGTCCTACAGTAAAGGACGCTCAGTTGTGTATCCCGATCTATACTTGAACTGGATACTTGTTACTATTGAAGCTTCGGGGATCGCTTTCTCGCTGGGAGTGAGGAAGGATCTCTAGGCTTGCTTCAAAATGTGCCTAAATAAAATGCTATTCACTCTCTCATATGCGCAAGAGGATGGCTTCGTGAAGAGTTTGAAAGATTGCTAGTCTTTGATAGGACTAGGCCTCCTCTTATTCTGGTATTTTGTAGCCCAGTCAACATATACAGCCTCTTCTCATTGATAATGTTGCATATGTAGTATAGATCCTTCTTGCTGAGTACTTCAGATGAGTACTCACAGTGCTTGTTACTTCTTTTTCCCCAATTCCCCCACCTGTTGATACATCAGACGATGGAGCCCGCGAGCCAGATGCCACCTCAGGAGCTTACTACCAGGAGGGTCCAGACGACCACTTACTACTGGATCGAGCAGCCGACCAGGAGTGGACGGAGGCTCCCAGGCAGGAGGCCAATGCCTTTCGATTAGAGTCGTTGTTTGGTTAGCCTTCTTAAGGCAAAAACTGGTCTAACTATGTCTGTACTAAGATATTATTGTCTGACTGACTTATGTATTCGGATCTTCGATCCCTGGTCTGGTAATATTGTGGATCTCTGTTTATTTGTGTTAGAGTTGTGTTGTGATTACTTCCCGTGAGTCCCTGTGCTTGATCGTGCATGTTTGCTTGTATGATTAGTGCACGATTAAGTTGGGGGCGTCACAATACTGACTCTTGCATAAAAGTAAAAGATAGGCCCTTCGCAGAGGGAAGCAGGGATTTGTAGAGGGGTGCCAGAGCTCGAAGCTTTTAAAACGAGATGAACATAATTTTGAGAGGTATGCTTTCATTGTCAACGTAACGACCGAGAGTTCTCACTATCTTCCAGCTAGACACATTATAGGCGGTTCCAAATAGAATGGTAAAGTTTTACTCCCCTCAACCAACAAGCACTCCAAGGCTTATCGAACAACGGGTACCGTCCAAACCAACAACAATCCTGGGGGAGTTTGTTTAATATTATTTTTGATTTGAATTGAGCATGGGACTGGACATCCGATTATCAGCCACTTTTCTCATGAATGACAAGTGAATCAACATCATCGTGAGAATAACCCACCTAGCATGGAAGATACTGATAGCCCCTAGTCGCTACATGAGCGATTCGGGGAATATAAAACAGATTATATTGAAGGTTTAGAGTTTGGCACATGCAAATTACTTGGAACGGCAGGTAATACCGCATATAGGTAGATATGGTGACACTCATGGAGGAACTTAGTTCAAGGATTTGGATGCACAAGCAGTATTCCCGCTTCAGTACAGAGAGTTTTGGCTAGCAAAAGATTCTAAAATCGCAGCACCACATTGTTGGAGGATCCATAACAATATAACTTCTTATAAAAATATACCCAAGCATAAACTCATTATGTTGTCTTCCTTGCCCAACTTCAACTCATTTGCTCAAGTTTGAAAATAATATTAATGGGGCTCACAATCATAAGAAGATGTCCAAGATAGTATTATTTTTTGTGAAATCTCTCTTCCTTCAATATCTTTATGAATTGTTCAAGTGACCAATACTATGTTTGCTAACTTTCAATAAATTTACCACCTCTTCTTCTTATATGTGAAGTCATTACTCCCATGGTGATAAGCATATGAAGCAATATAATATCAGATTTATGATATTCAATTCATTCAACCATTTACTCATAGGATATAAGTGAAGCACGTGAGTAAATGACAAACGACTCCAAAAAGTATAAGTGAAGATCAATGAGTAGTCAAATAATAAGTAGCTATGTGAAGACTCGCTATCATAAAGAAAAATTTAGATCTTAAGTACTTTATTCAAACATCAAGCAAAACAAAATAAAATTACATTCAAAGGATAGCACATATCAAGTGGAAGAAGCAAAAACTTAGCTCAACCGAGGCTAACCGATTCTGTTTGAAGAAGAAAGGTGGGATGCCAACCGGGGCATCCCCAACCCAACTTAGATGCTTGAGATTTCTTTGAAATATTAAATAGGGATGCCTTGGGCATCCCCAAGCTGTGCTTTTATGTCTCCTTATTCCTTTTATATCACGGTTTCCCGGAATCTTAAAACTTCAGCACACAAAACTCAACAAGAACTCGTGAGAAAAGTTAGTATAAATCAATGCAAAACCTTATCATTCTCTACTGTAGAGAAAATCACTAAAATTATTATTTAACATTGCAATACTAAATGCCTCGCATATTAAAATACTCCTATCCTCAAATAGGAATCATAAACAAGCAAACATATGCAAAACAATTCAAACATAACAGCAATCTGTCTAAACAGGACAGTCGTAAAGAGTGCAATTTGTACTATACTTCCCTAACTCTAAAATTCTGAAATATTACCACACTGTATAAAATTTGTTGTTACTAATTGTGTAAAATTTCAAGTTTTATCACGTTTTTACGTTCCATAAGAATTCAGACAATGATGAAAAACTTGTCGTTTCAAACAGCAACATATAGACTTGCAAAATAGCATGGGTAAAGGCTATACTTGACCCTTTATTGAACTAAAAGATGCAAAAACAAACTTAAACTAAGAAATCAAACAGAAAAAAAAGAAGACGAAAAGCAAAAAAGAGACCAGAAAGCGGAAAAATCGAACGAATGTGACGAAAAAAATCTAGTAAACTAGGAAGGTCGAAACGTAAGGAAGAAGAAAGAGGGGATGCTTCCAGGGATCCCCAAGCTTAGTTGCTTGGGGCTTCCTTGATATTACCTTGGGGTGCCTTGGGAATCCCCAAGCTTAGGGTCTTTACACTCCTTATTCTCGTCATATCGATATCTCACCCCAAACAGATGAAAACTTCAATCACACAAAACTTAACGGGAACTTCGTGAGATGGGTTAGTATGATAAAACAAATCATTCACTTTGGTACTGTCAAGACAAGTTCAAATTTTTTTCTCACATGATTCCTATTGTTACCCTATCATTTCTGCAACTTATTTAAGCTAGAAACTGAAACGAAGAAAAGAGAAAAGAACAGAACTGTGAAAACAGAACTAAACAAGGTGAAAACAAGTAACGAGGAAAACTGAAAAAAGCAAAAAGGAAACACGTGAAAAATAGAAAAAAGAGAAAATGTATACATACAATGAAATGGAAAAATCAGAGATTTCCCTTCCAGTAAAATATAGGAATGTTGTACTGGCTGCAAAAGTTTCTGTTTTTGCACAAGAATCAAGTCAACTATCAACCACACTATCCCAAAGCTTACTTGGCACTTATTGAAACAAAAAAGCTATTCAAAAAAAGAATAGAGAGAGATGAAAACTGTTAAAACACAAAAACAATAGGTATAATAAAAAGTGTGGGTTGTCTCTCAACAAAGGCTGTCTTTAAGCATTTTAGCTAGGCATGATGATTTCAATGATGCTCACATGAAAGTAAGAATTGAAACATAATGGGAGTATTCATGAAGCATTGACTAGCACTTTAATTCAACCCCTTGCCAGAAAGTGATCTACCCGACGCAACAAAAAATGGAGCATGGGACGATCCAACGAAGAAAATAGACTAGAGGAGGACAAAACAAGATATGATTCAAGATTAACACATAGAGAGGAGGAAAACTTGATTATTAGCAATATGGTAAAGCATAAGTTCTCTATCTAATAATTTTCACTAGAATCATGAATGATTCAACAAATCTCATACAATACATAAAGCATTATTTTCATGATCCACAAGCATAGAAATTTTATTACTCTCCACAGAAAGCAAACAATTTAATGAAAGTAGGTGGAGCAAACTCAACAAAATAACTATCATGTGAGGCATAATCCAATTGAAAATTAAAATCATGATGACAGTTTCATGGTTATCATTATTCTTTATAGCATACATCTCATCATAATATCATCATAGATAGCAAACTTTGTTCTCATAAATCAATTGGAACCTATTCCAAAATAGTGGATTCATACTAAATAAAGTCATGATCCTCTCAAATCCACTTTTATCAAATTTGTGAAAAGATTCAACACCAAGCCTCACGAGGCTTGGCCCCTCGCGAGGGTCTTGTCTTGGCGGTCTTGTAGATGGGTGATGTCTACTACGCAACCTTCTTCTTGTAGACTCGTGTTGGGCCTCCAAGCGCAGAGTTTTGTAGGACAGTAGCAAATTTCCCTCAAGTGGATGACCTAAGGTTTATCAATCCGTGGGAGGTGTAGGATGAAGATGGTCTCTCTCAAACAACCCTGCAACTAAATAACAAAGAGTCTCTTGTGTCCCCAACACACCCAATACAATGGTAAATTGTATAGGTGCACTAGTTCGGCGAAGAGATGTTGATACAAGTGTGATATGGATGGTAGATATAGGTTTTTGTAATCTGAAAATATAAAAACAGCAAGGTAACTAGTAACAAAAGTGAATAAAAACGGTATTGCAATGCTTAGAAACAAGGCGTAGGGTTCATACTTTCACTAGTGCAAGTTCTCTCAACAATGATAACATAATTAGATCATATGGAAATCCCTCAACGTGCGACAAAAGTCACTCCAAAGTTCCTATCGCGGAGAACATAAGATGAAATTGCTTGTAGGGTACGAAACCACCTCAAAGTTATTCTTTCCGATCAATCCATTGAGCTATTCCTATAAGTGTCACAAACAGCCCTAGAGTTCGTAGTAAAATAAGACCATATGACACACATCAATCAACCCTAATGTCACCTAGATACTCCAATGTCACCACAAGTATCCGTGGGTCAATTATACGTTATGCATCAAACAACTTCAGATTCATAATATTCAATCCAACATAAAGAACCTCAAAGAGTGCCCTAAGATTTCTACCGGAGAAACAAGGACAAAAACGTGCATCAACCCCTATGCATAGATTACCCCAATGTCACCTTGGGAATCCGTGAGTTGAGTGCCAAAACATACATCAAGTGAATCAATAGAACATCCCATTGTCACCACAGATATCCCATCGCAAGACATACATCAAGTGTTCTCAAATCCATAATAGTATTCAATCCGATGATAATGAAACCTCAAAGGTAAAACTCAATTCATCACAAGAAGGTAGAGGGGGAGAAACACCATATGATTCAACTATAATAACAAAGCTAGCGGTACATCAAGATCGTGCCAAATCAAGAACACGTGAGAGAGAGATCAAACACATAGCTACTGGTACATACCCTTAGCCCCGAGGGTGAACTACTCCCTCCTCGTCATGGAGATCGCCGGGATGATGAAGATGGCCACCGGTGATGGGTTCCCCCTCCGGCAGGGTGCCGGAACGGGCTCCCGATTGGTTTTTCGTGGCTACAAAGGCTTGCGGCGGCGGAACCCCCGATCTAGGTTTATTTCTGAGGTTTTTGGGATTTATATGAGGTGGGGTTGGCGTCGGGGACAAGTCAAGGGGCCCACGAGGCGACGACAAGGCAGGGGGGCGCGCCGTCCACCCTTGTGGTTGCCTCGGGACTCCTCTCTGATTATATTCATTCTAGTATTTTTTATATTTTCCAAAAAATATCTCTGTAAATTTTCAGCTCATTGACGAGAACTTTTATTTCTGCACAAAAAAAACGACACCACGGTAATTCTACTGAAAACAGCGTCAGTCGGGTTAGTTCTAATAAAATCATACCAAAACCATATAAAATTGTTGTAAACATGGCATGAATACTTCATAAATTATAGATACGTGGAGGCGTATCAACATCCCCAAGCGTAATTCATGCTCGTCCTCGAGTAGGTGAAATGATAAAAAGAATAATTTATGAAGTGTGAATGCTAGCAAGTGCACAATGTTTATCAATGATCATTTCAATCATTTTTCTAGCATCATTATATTCATAACAGAGCTTATATCATAAAGCTTCTCATAATCAAGTAACAAGCTATTCACATGTTAAAGCATAGACCATAAACTTCTTGAAAACTAACAAACTATGTTCTCAGTCATCAAACAATTGCAATTCATCTTATTTCCAGGAAGGGTCTATGTAAGAGCTTGATTTAGCAAATCCCACATACTCAACTATCATATAGGCTTCATGATTGCTACCACTCAAAGCATATTTTTAGAACAAATAGCATCCATTGAACACAGAGAAAGATAGGGGCTTAATGTTTCACCTCCCAACTTATTTATCATATAGATAATTGTCAACAATAATAATTCATGTTCAAATATATTTGAATGGCCATATATGCTTAGATCTTTCCCCATCACATGATGCTTGCCAACTAAAGAGTAGGTTGGAATGAGAAGGAATACTACTGTAACACCCCATGTCATTAGCCACAGTAATCACTTTTGATAATGGCAAGTCAGCATGATTAACAGTGCCAAATCATCATTTGCATCATATTGCATTTCAACTCCTAACTCAAATTCAAATTTAAATCAAGTGAAAAAATAAAAGTTGTTCAAACACATAAACTAAAATGTTCAATAAATAGCAAATATTACAGAGACTATTCTAAAATTGTAACCAACATTTAATAAATTGATTAAGTAACTCAAACATCCTCTAGCAGTGGCTGAAAATAATATCTATTAACCATTTATTTAATCTAAATTAAATATGAAATGATATTTTGCCCAAACTAGTTTCTGGTGTTAGGGTATAATGCACTGCTAATTATGGACTAGGTCACCCTTTTTACAAAATGCATTTAGTGCCCAAACATTTTGCAAACAGAAAAGAAAAGAAACAGAAAAAGAGAAAATAGAAAAGGCCTAAAGGCGCTACTGTGCACTTAGGCCTGCTGGCTACAGTGCCAGCCCAGCCCACTCCGTGTCGTCCCCCACCTCCCGCACTGCTCCGCGCCTCGCTGTTGAGCACCTCGCGCGCGCGAGCCAGGCCCTTCCTCCTTGCGGTCGACAGCGCGCCCGCGCCCGCGCTGGGGATAAGAGCAGCTCCCCGCTCTCCCTGGCGAACCCTAGCCACCATTCCCCCCTTCCTCCCTCGTTCACCAGCTCGCCCGATGCCGCCATGATCGGCCTCCGCTGAAGCTCGTGGCCACCGCCTCTGCCTCGCCACCGCGACGTGTCCACGAGCTCCGCCGTGCTCCTCTACGCCTCCTGCGCCGGCGAACCGAAGCCGAACGCCTCTGCATCGCTGGGCTGCGTCGTCTTCTTCCCCTACGGCCGCCTGCATCGCCGCCGTCGATTCGCGCCGCCCCGAGCTCCTCCGTTCTTCCCCGGGCCTTCTCTGCAACGCCGGTGAGCCCCTGCGCCGAACGCGCTTCTCCTTTGCCCCTCTAGTGGCCCTAGCGATCTCCTCCACCATAGCCGAATGTGCCGCCGCGTACTTCGTCGCCGGCGACCGTCCGACGACGTGCTGCTACCCGTTTTGCTCACCGCCGCCCGTAGGACCTCCCTAGCACCTCGCCTCGTTCATTTGCGCACCGTAGCCCCGATTCCGTCGCACGCCCGAACCACCTCGCCGCCGGCGAGCTCCTGGCGCTCAGCTTCGGCCTCCCCAGCACCCCGCACCGCCACCATTCGACGCGCGACGCCGAGCCGCGTCAAACGCAAGCAACTGCAACCCTTGGGACCCCCTGTGTGCGAAACCCGAGCCAAGCCCGATGCGCGCCGCCGCGTTTTGGCTCTCCAGAGCTACTCCGGCGCGTCACCGGCCGCTGCTGACCTGGCCTGGGTGGGCCCCGCCCAGTGCCACTGACCCCTGGGCCCCAGTTGACCTGTTGACCAAGTCAACTGCTGACGTGGCCGCCCCTGTCTCACTGACATGTGGGGCCCAGCCATTTAAACGAATTTAAATAAATAGATAATTAGTTAATTAGCTAATTAGTTAATTAAAATCCTAAACACACACTGACTACTGGGCCCCACCTCCTAATTAGTTTAGTTAAATTAAATTAACCCTGGTTAATTAGCTGGGTCACTGACATGTGGGTCCCACTGGACCCACCTGTCAGGTTTGACCCTGGTCAGCTGGGTTTGACCTGCTGACATCAGCATGATGTCATGCTGACGTCTTCATTCACTATTCTGGATAATTCGAATTTAAATAAATAATTAAATTCAGAAAAAGATTAAAACTTTAGAAAATCATATTAAATAAACCGTAACTCCGATGAAAATAATTTATATATGAAAGTTGCTCAGAATTTTGATACGAACCCGAATACGCCCTTTGTATTCCTGTCAGATGCCCCTAGCTATATGAACATTGAACTTTTAGACCGGTTTCGATAAATGAATAGTGCCCAACTTTAATTAAATAAATCCGAATAAATTCCTAAATTAACTAAATCATTTAGTTAGGCAGTAGAACACCCCGGCATATCATTTAGTCATGTCATGCATATTGTTTGCATTTTTGCCGTGAATTTATTGTTTCTCTCTCCCTCCTTCTCTCTCGATAGACGCCAATACCGACGACGCTGCAGCTGGGTACGACTACACTACAGACGAGCAGCCCGTTGACGACCCCTCTTTCTTGCCAGAGCAACCAGGCAAGCCCCCCCTTTGAGCATCCAGATATCGCCCATTCCATTTCTCCTGCTTGCATTAGATTTTGCTACTGTTAATGTTTGCTCCTATTCTGATGCATAGCCTGCTTTCGTAACCTGTTCATTGTTACCTTACGTGCCTATGATAAACTGTTTAGTATAGGTTGGTAGTGAACCATCAGTGACCCCACCACTTTACCCCTGATGCCTCTGCTTCATCATCGACTGCTCGATCAACGTGATCGATGACCAGAGACCGACACATCACTTCACCCCCTTAGTTGTACGACTTTGCATAGCTACTCTCAAGTGCTGAGGGTGATACCTCGTAACGCACTCTTGATAAATACTCTGCAGTGTAGCTGTTCGGTCATGGTCATCGAGGGTGATTCCTCCTTCTCCATTTCTGATACGACTTTGTCGTGCAACCCCTCAGTGTGAACCTCGAGGGTGATACCTCATATGTTCACCCTGATGATTTCGTCGAGTGGAATCCACCGAGGGTGATTCCTCGGGGTTTCCCCCTTGATGTTATGACCACACGGTTACCTTGACCTTTGTTATAGGTGGGTCGACCCTGATGGGTACCCGCAGGGGATCTATGATATCGGGTGTGCCGGAAGGGCACTCGAGTGTGATATTGTGATGGAGCTTCAGAAACTCTGATTGTCTTCGCGTGATACTAAATGAGCCTATTGGATTTGGGTGTGTGATCTAAGTGGGTCGATGTGCCCTATACGCACTACCACCACGCGGCATAATGGTTATGGGGCCCTCTGTGATGTACGTTTCTTCCGAAAGCTCGTCAGACGTCACAATTCACCGTGCGGGCTGATTGTCGGGATTGGGCTGGATACTTCACTGATGAGTTCAGTGTCGCGCCTGCACCCCGGCCAGTCTCGCAACACGCAGGGTGCCCAGGGCGATGGCCCAAGACCTCTGGGTGCATAGGTTAGTCCGGCGTGCTGTCCTCTCTGCTGAGCCTAGGTAGGGCGCTGCTTCGTGTTGATCTCCCGAGGCCGGGCATTACCCAGCAAGTGTGTCCGGCCAGAGGTGATCGAGCGTGTTGGGTAACAGTAGTGCACCCCTGCAGGGAAGAATGATCTATCGATAGCCGGTCCTACAGTAAAGGACGCTCAGTTTGTGTATCCCGATCTACTACTTGAACTGGATACTTGTTACTTAATTGAAGCTTCGGGATCGCTTTCTCGCTGGGAGTCGAGGAAGGATCTCTAGGCTTGCTTCAACATGTTTGCTAAATAAAATGCTATTCTACTCTCTCCTATTGCTGCAAGATGATGGCTTCGTGAAGATGTTTGAAGATGCTAGTCTTTGATAGGACTAGGCCTCCTCTCTATTCTGGTATTTCTGTAGCCCAGTCCACATATACAGCCTTTCTCCATTGATAATGTTGCATATGTAGTATAGATCCTTGCTTGCTGAGTACTTCAGATGAGTACTCACAGTTGCTTTGTTACTTCTTTTTCCCCATCTTCCCCACCTTGTTGATACATCAGACGATGGAGCCCCGGAGCCAGATGCCACCTCAGGAGCTTACTACCAGGAGGGTCCAGACGACACTTACTACTGGATCGAGCCAGCCGACCAGGAGTAGGATCGGAGGCTCCCAGGCAGGAGGCCAATGCCTTTCGATCTAGAGTCGTTGTTTGTGCTAGCCTTCTTAAGGCAAAACTTGTCTAACTATGTCTGTACTCAGATATTATTTGTCTGACTGACTTATGTATTCGGATCTTCGGATCCCTGGTCTGTAATATTGTGGATCTCTGTTTATTTGTGTTAGAGTTGTGTTGTGATATCTTCCCGTGAGTCCCTGTGCTTGATCGTGCATGTTTGCTTGTATGATTAGTGCACGATTAAGTTGGGGGCGTCACAACTACTGACTCTTGCATAAAAGTAAAAGATAGGCCCTTCGCAGAGGGAAGCAGGGATTTGTAGAGGTGCCAGAGCTCGAAGCTTTTAAAACAGAGATGAACATAATTTTGAGAGGTATGCTTTCATTGTCAACGTAACGACCGAGAGTTCTCACTATCTTCCATGCTAGACACATTATAGGCGGTTCCCAAATAGAATGGTAAAGTTTTTACTCCCCCTCAACCAACAAGCACACTCCACGGCTTATCCGAAACAACGGGTACCGTCCAAACCAACAACAATCCTGGGGGAGTTTTGTTTAATATTATTTTTTGATTTGACTTTGAGCATGGGACTGGACATCCCGATTATCAGCCACTTTCTCATGAATGACAAGTGAATCAACACTCATCGTGAGAATAACCCACCTAGCATGGAAGATACTGATAGCCCCTAGTCGCTACATGAGCGATTTGGGCATATAAAACAGATTATTATTTGAAGGTTTAGAGTTTGGCACATGCAAATTTACTTGGAACGGCAGGTAAATACCGCATATAGGTAGATATGGTGGACACTCATGGAGGAAACTTAGTTCAAGGATTTTGGATGCACAAGCAGTATTCCCGCTTAGTACAGAGATTTTGGCTAGCAAAAGATTCTAAATAGCAAGCACCACATGTTGGAGGATCCATAACAATATAACTTCTATACAAATATACCCAAGCATAACTCATTATGTTGTCTTCCTTGTCCAACTTCAACTCATTTGCTCAAGTTTGAAAATAATTAATGGGGCTCACAATCATAGAAGATGTCCAAGATAGTATATTTATATGTGAAATCTCTCTTCCTTCAATATTCTTTCATGAATTGTTCAAGTGACCAATACTATGTTTGCTAACTTTCAATAAATTTACCACCTCTTCTTCTTATATGTGAAGTCATTACTCCCCATGGTATAAGCATATGAAGCATATATAATTTCAGATTTATGATATTCAATTCATTCAACCATTTACTCATAGGATATAAGTGAAGCACGTGAGTAAATGACAAACTACTCCAAAAAGATATAAGTGAAGATCAATGAGTAGTCAAATAATTAAGTAGCTATGTGAAGACTCTCTATCATAAAGAAAATTTAGATCTTAAGTACTTTATTCAAACATCAAGCAAAACAAAAATAAAATTACATTCTAAGGATAGCACATATCAAGTGAAGAAGCAAAAACTTAGGCTCAACCGAGGCTAACCGATCATTGTTGAAGAAGAAAGGTGGGATGCCAACCGGGGCATCCCCAAGCTTAGATGCTTGAGATTTCTTGAAATATTAACTAGGGATGCCTTGGGCATCCCCAAGCTTGAGCTTTTATGTCTCCTTAATTCCTTTTATATCACGGTTTCCCGGAATCTTAAAAACTTCATGCACACAAAACTCAACAAGAACTCGTGAGAAAAGTTAGTATAAATCAAATGCAAAACCTTATCATTCTCTACTGTAGCAAATCACTAAAATTATTATTTAACATTGCATACTAAATGCCTCTGCATATTAAATACTCCTATCCTCAAATAGAATCATTAAACAAGCAAACATATGCAAACAATTCAAACATAACAGCAATCTGTCTAAACAGGACAGTCTGTAAAGAGTGCAATTGTACTCATACTTCCCTAACTCTAAAAATTCTGAAATATTACCACACTGTATAAAATTTGTTGTTACTAATTGTGTAAAAATTTCAAGATTTTATCACGTTTTTACGTTCCATAAGAATTCAGACAATGATAGAAAACTTTCTGTTTTCAAAACAGCAACATATAGACTTGCAAAATAAGCATGGTAAAGGCTATACTTGACCCTTTTATTGAACTAAAAGATGCAAAACATTATTCTAAATAACAGAAATCAAATACTAATAAAATAAAATGATGCTCGAAGCAAAAATCATATCATGTGACGAATAAAAATATAGCTCCAAGTAAGGTTACCGATAATGTTGAAGACGAAAGAGGGGATGCCTTCCAGGGCATCCCCAAGCTTAGTTGCTTGGGTCTTCCTTGAATATTACCTTGGGGTGCCTTGGGAATCCCCAAGCTTATGGTCTTTACACTCCTTATTCTCGTCATATCGATATCTCACCCAAAACATGAAAACTTCAATCACACAAAACTTAACGGAACTTCGTGAGATGGGTTAGTATGATAAAACAAATCATTCACTTTGGTACTGTCAAGACAAGATTCAAATTTTTTCTCACATGATTCCTATTGTACCCTATCATTTCTGCAACTTATATTAAGCAATATAAGCCATAGAAACTAGAAAACAAGCAAACTATCCATTGAAAACAGAATCTGTCAAAAACAGAACAGTCTGCAAACATATGAATTGTAGTCATACTTAAGTTATTTCAAAAATTCTGAAAAATTAGGAAAACGTAGAAAATTTGTATACCAATGAAATGTAAAAAATTCAGAGATTTTCCACTTCCCAGTAAAATATAGGAATTTCTGTACTGGCTTCAAAAGTTTCTGTTTTTGCACAGAATCAAGTCAACTATCAACCACACTATCCCAAAGGCTTTACTTGGCACTTTATTGAAACAAAAGCTATAAAACATGATTACTACAGTAGATTAATCATGTTAACACACAAAAACAATAGGTAAAAGTGTTGGGTTGTCTCTCAACAAGCGTTTTTCTTTAATGCATTTTTAGCTAGGCATGATGATTTCAATGATGCTCACATGAAAGATAAGAATTGAAACATAATGGGAGTATCATGAAGCATATGACTAGCACATTTAATTCTAACCCACTTCCTATGAATAGGAATTTTGTGAGAAAACAATTTATGGGAGCAAGAATCAACTAGCATAGGAAGGCAAAACAAGCATAGCTTCAAGATTTTCAACACATAGAGAGGAAACTTGATATTATTGCAATATGTAAAAGCATAAGTTCCTCTCTCATAATAATTTTCACTAGAATCATGAATGAATTCAACAATATAACCATCACATAAAGCATTATTTTCATGATCCACAAGCATAGAAATTTTATTACTCTCCACATAAGCAAATTTATTCTCATGAAAAGTAGTGGGAGCAAACTCAACAAAATAACTATCATGTGAGGCATAATCCAATTGAAAATTAAAATCATGATGACAAGTTTCATGGTTATCATTATTCTTTATAGCATACATCTCATCATAATAATCATCATAGATAGCAACTTTGTTCTCATAATCAATTGGAACCTCTTCCAAAATAGTGGATTCATCACTAAATAAAGTCATGACCTCTCCAAATCCACTTTTATCAATGTTGTGAAAAGATTCAACACCCTCCAAAATAGTGGGATCATTAGTACCTAGAGTTGACACTCTTCCAAACCCACTTTCATCAATATAATCATCATAAATAGGAGGCATGCTTTCATCATAATAAATTTTCTCATCAAAACTTGGGGGACAAAAAATATCATCTTCATCAAACATAGCATCCCCAAGCTTATGGCTTTGCATATCATTAGCATCATGGATATTCAAAGAATTCATACTAACAACATTGCAATCATGCTCATCATTCAAAAGTTTTATGCCAAACATTTTATAGACTTCTTCTTCTAACACTTGAGCACAATTTTCCTTTCCATCATTTTCATGAAAGATATGAAAAAGATGAAACATATGAGGCAACCTCAATTCCATTTTTTTGTAGTTTTCTTTTATAGACTAAACTAGTGAAAAAACAAGAAACTAAAAGATTCAATTGCAAGATCTAAAGATATACCTTCAAGCACTAACCTCCCCGGCAACGGCACCAGAAAAGAGCTTGATGTCTACTACGCAACCTTCTTCTTGTAGACTCGTGTTGGGCCTCCAAGCGCAGAGTTTTGTAGGACAGTAGCAAATTTCCCTCAAGTGGATGACCTAAGGTTTATCAATCCGAGGGAGGCATAGGATGAAGATGGTCTCTCTCAAACAACCCTGCAACCAAATAACAAAGAGTCTCTTGTGTCCCCAACACACCCAATACAATGGTAAATTCTATAGGTTCACTAGTTCGGCGAAGAGATGGTGATACAAGTGTGATATGGATGGTAGATATAGGTTTTTGTAATCGGAAAATATAAAAAAAGCAAGGTAACTAGTAACAAAAGTGAGTAAAAATGGTATTGCAATGCTTAGAAACAAGGCCTAGGGTTCATACTTTCACTAGTGCAAGTTCTCTCAACAATGATAACATAATTAGATCATATGGAAATCCCTTAATGTGCGACAAAAGTCACTCCAAAGTTCCTATCGTGGAGAACATAAGATGAAATTGCTTGTAGGGTACAAAACCACCTCAAAGTTATTCTTTCCGATCAATCCATTGAGCTATTCCTATAAGTGTCACAAACAGCCCTAGAGTTCGTAGTAAAATAACACCATATGACACACATCAATCAACCCTAATGCCACCTAGATACTCCAATGTCACCACAAGTATCCGTGGGTCAATTATACGATATGCATCAAACAACTTCAGATTCATAATATTCAATCCAACATAAAGAACCTCAAAGAGTGCCCCAAGATTTCTACCGAAGAAACAAGGATGAAAACGTGCATCAACCCCTATGCATAGATTACCCCAATGTCACCTCGGGAATCTGCGAGTTGAGTGCCAAATCAAGAACATGAGAGAGAGTGAGAGAGAGATCAAACACATAGCTACTGGTACATACCCTCAGCCCCGGGGGTGAACTACTCCCTCCTCGTCATGGAGACCGCCGGGATGATGAAGATGGCCACCGGCGAGTTGAGTGCCAAAACATACATCAAGTGAATCAATAGAACACCCCATTGTCACCACAGATATCCCATCGCAAGACATACATCAAGTGTTCTCAAATCCATAATAGTATTCAATCCGATAGTAATGAAACCTCAAAGGTAAAACTAAATTCATCACAAGAAGATAGAGGGGGAGAAACACTATATGATTCAACTATAGTAACAAAGCTCGCGGTACATCAAGATCGTGCCAAATCAAGAACACGAGAGAGAGAGAGATCAAACACATAGCTATTGGTACATACCCTCAGCCCCGAGGGTGAACTACTCCCTCCTCATCATGGAGACCACCGGGATGATGAAGATGGCCACCGGTGATGGTTTCCCCCTCCGGCAGGGTGCCGGAACGGGCTCCCGATTGGTTTTTCATGGCTACAGAGGCTTGCAGTGGCGGAACTCCCGATCTAGGTTTATTTCTGTGGTTTTTGGGATTTATAGGAGGTGTTGGCATCGGGGACAAGTCAAGGGGGCCCACGAGGTGACGACAAGGCAGGGGGCGCGCCCTAGGGGGGGCGTCCACCCTTGTGGTTGCCTCGGGACTCCTCTCCGATATCTTTTCGTTCCAGTATTTTTTATATTTTCCAAAAATATTCAGCATAAATTTTCAGCTCATTCGGAGAACTTTTAATTCTGCAAAAAAAAACGACACCACGGTAGTTGTGCTGAAAACAGTGTCTGTCCGGGTTAGTTCTAATAAAATCATACCAAAACCATATAATTTTTTTGTAAACATGGCATGAATACTTCATAAATTATAGATACATTGGAGACGTATCAATGGGTCGTACCAGGCCGTCGATGGAGCCACGCCGTGGGCCGCAGGCAGGCAAGTCTGGGTACCCCGGTTTCCAGAACGCCGACAGATGCAAAATGGACGTATCAACTCCCCCAAGCTTAGACCTCGCTCGTGCTCAAGCGGAAACCGGAATCGATAATCATGTCCACATGTTTAGAGATAGAGGTGTCGATAAAATAAAATACGGACATGAAGGCATCATGATCATCATTAGAACAACAACATATATTGTCATATAATTTCTTATGCTAAAGTAACAATTCGTTCACAAGGTAAAGTATGAAACAAGAACTTTATTGAAAACCAACAAACTATGATCTTGGTCATTGAAACAATTGCAATTTATCATAACGTTAGAAAGAGTCAATGTAAGAGCTTTTGTTTAGCAAGTTTCACATACTGAACTATCATTTAGTCCTTCATAATTGCTAACACTCACGCGATACTTATGAGATCAAAGTCTCAATCGAACACAGAGAAAGATAGAGGCTTATAACTTCGCCTCCCAACCTTTTACCTCAAGGGTAACGTCAACAATAATAGTTTATGAATACCTACATCCGAGTGGATATATATATCTGGATCTCCCCCAACATATAGTGCTTGCCAAAAAGAAAAAGTATAAAAAGAAGAGGTGATGATCACCCTGACTCTTGTATAAAGGTAGGGAGGTAAATAAAGATAGGCCCTTTGCAGAGGGAAGCAGAGGTTGTCATGCGCTTTTATGGTTGGATGCACAAATATTAATGCAAAAGAATGTCACTTATATTGCTGCTTGTGATAAAGAACTTTTTATGCAGTCCGTCGCTTTTATTTCTTCCATATCACAAGTTCGTATAAAGCTATTTTCCTCACACTATAAGATCATAAATATTTAGAGAGCAATTTTTATTGCTTGCACCGATGACAACTACTTGAAGGATCTTCTCAATCCTAGGTAGGTTTGGTGGACTCTCATGGCAAAACTGGGTTTAGGGATTTTGGATGCACAAGTAGTATCTATACTTAGTGCAAAAAGGTTTGCTAGTAGGCATGAGTGATGAGAAAGCAAGCTCAACAGTTGGAGGATCCATGACATATAACTTCTATTCGGATATAAGGAAAACATAAACCCATTATGTTGTCTTCCTTGTCCAACATCAACCTTTTAGCATATAATATTTTAATGAGTGTCACAATCATAAAAGATGTCCAAGATAGTGTATTTATATGTGAGACCTCTCTTCTTATTATTTCCTAAATCGCAATATCGACCAAAACTATGTTGGTCAACTCCCAACAAATTTATGGACATACTCCTTTATGTGAATGTATCCATGCTTCCCATAATAAGATCATATGATCTTTTATTTCTCCCCTTTTATTCTTTATTTCTTTTACTCAAGATCATAGCCAGAAAGCAAAGCCCTCAACTCAAACTAATCTTTTTATATAACTCTCGGACCGATTACTAGAGGGATCACAAAGCAAACTCAAAGCTAGATCATACTAAAAACTTATAACTAAACTGAGATATAAACCAAAAGGATCGAACTAAGAAAAGCGATAAAGGTAAATGGTGATGTGGATGTGATACGATACCGGGGCACCTCCCCCAAGCTTGGCAGTGCCAAGGGGAGTGCCCATACCCATGTACTAGGTCTCTTCTTCAGAGGTGGTGATGATGGTAGTTAATGCATTCTCTCCTCCAGCTTGCGTCTGAGGCTAAATTTTCCTCCCTTAGATCCTCATTCTCGGCTCGAGTCTCATTCTTATTTTGCATAGCCGCCTTACTATCCTGTGGAGAAACATGGTGGGAAAGATTGGACCTTGGAAGCTGCTTCTTGACTTCCACATAGCATATCGCCAGGTTGAGTAGTGAATCTTCGTTTCGTCGAGAATATCGTCCTGCCTCTCCATGCAGAGTCTTCTCTCCTCTGTAGTCAGCCGTAATGCTCCACCTTCCAATAGGCCTTTGGGTAGCGATTGAAAATCAGTGATATAGCTCTCTCCCATCCGAATCGTGAGAGAACATATTTTCAGATCTCGACAGGGGAAAAAGCACGAAACAAGAACAAAGGATTTTGCCGTGAGCGGTTGTCAAAACCTCGGGATGATTATATAATGAATTTTTACCGACAAAAGGAGTGTACTACAAGAACATGGAGTCCGGGGGCACACGAGGTGGCCACAAGCCTGGGAGGCGACCCAGGGGGTAGGGTGCGCCCCAGGGATGTCGCCTCCCGTGCACTTCTGGAACTACTTTTATATTTCTTAATTTTTTAAATATTCCAAAAGGGGGTTAGGTGGAAATTGCTTTGGAAAATTTTGGAGTCGGGTTTTACTTAAGTACCAGCATATTCCTTTTCGAGTCTGAGAAAAACATTCTAGTAGATATCCCGTATGTACTTCCTCAGGTGTGATGGTATTAATAATATTGGTTTAACATTTATGGGCATAGTACATGAGATATAAGTTGAGTCTCTACCCGTTTACCACTTCGGATTATGTGCCATTCGGCCATTGTGATCTTCGATGGCACCGGAAACAAAAACTTCCTTGAGTAAGTGTAGGCCTTCCCATTTACAGAGAAGCTTTCCTGCAAACAAATTTCTTAAACGAGAATTGGTATAGCAAGACATGGTCACATACATAAATCAACATTTTTGTATCCTTTTATCATGACCATCTTCTAACTTCTTTCTTTAAACAATTGCATTTCAAGGCTTGGGTTCTCCATTCATAACAGTGAGCAATGTCAAATAACTCTTCTCACCGAGAAGTTTGACAATCTAGTGAGCTTCTTAATTGCCACAATAAGTTATGTTCTATTCAAGAGGTATAAGTGAAAGTGTTTTCCATTAACATTTTATATGGAGCACAGACCCATAGGGTTTGTATAAGCAGTTCTATGAAGCCCATAATGCATCATCAAGTTTCTAGACCAATGCTTCTGGATCTATAACAGTCTTTGCAGATCAACTTTATTCTCTGTACTTAATTCTACTTACCAACTGACTGAGGGGGGGATTGAATGGAGATGCAATTCTATGGTAACATATATTTAGAAAGCCAATTGGTAAGAAAAACACATGAATAAGGAGTGGAAACCAGCCATCAATCATTAAATATCTAGGGGACTCCCAAACTGGGGAAAAAACTTTTTAAGCATTTTATATGGACCATCATTGTAGGTGTTATGACAAGCACTACTAGTTGGAATAGGCTTCTTCCACTTAGAAACATACTCAACAGCAACCAAAAATGTGTGTTACCCGATAGAGGAAGGAAAAGTCCCATATATTAAATCCCCAAACATCAAATGGTTCAAAACAAACTGAATAATTCATTAGGGCATTTCCTGACGTCTCTATAATATTGCCAATTCTGTTTGATATTACATCAGACAGAAACACACTTACGAGCATCCTGAAAGAGAGCCATAATAAAAAACGATTGTAATATCCTGTGTGCAGTTCTATTCTCCAGGCATGTGTCCTCCGTAGGCCTCGGGAGTGAACACAATGTCTAATAACACATTACCCATTCTTTATAAAGTGGGTTCATCCAGAAGTAAGTCTTAAATCATAGAAAATCTTTTTCTTTTGCCGGTATGTAAACTAGGTGGTATCATATAGCAACAATATAATGGCATAATCAGCATACCAAGCGAGTACTACGAGGAAGCATTATGCCAGCTAATGTTCTCAGGGAAGCTTCATAATAGGTTGTGGTTCATCAAAGGAACATGTTATAAACTAGACAAAGGTGTCTGCTACGGGGTTTCAGCTCCCGTTCTATCAAATATAGTAAATAAATTTTTACAGTAAGAACCCATCTAAGTAAGTTAGGTTTGCATCCTTCTTTTCCAGTAAGATATTTTAATAGAGCAGATCGGTGTGAACAGTTAAATTTGGATCAACAATATAAGATATGAACTTATCACAAGCAAATACAACTGCTAAAAATTTCTTTTTCAGTAGTAGCATAACTTCTTTGAGCACTGTTAGAGCTTTACCTAGAATAATGCATACACATTTAATTGTATTATCAACTCTTGTCCTAGAACAGCCACCAAGCCATAATCACTAGCATCACTCATATTTCAAAGGGTAGGTCCAATCAGTGGTGTTGTGAAAACAATAGGGTGCAGAAATCAAGGCTTTATAAGTATTTCAAATGCTTTCTACACAATCATCATCAAAACAAATGGAAATCCTTTTGCAAGAGATTCAAGAGTAGTAAGAGGCGTAGAAATTTAAAGAAGTCTTTAATAAACCTCCATAGAAACCATCATGACCAAGGTAAAAATTCTTTACCTTTGTATCTGTAGGGACCACGGCATCTTTTCAATAGCATCAACTTTAGCTTTATCAACTTCCAGATACCTCTGTTCAGAACATTTATGTCCAAGGACAAAACCTCATGTAAACATAAAGTGGCACTTCTACCAGTTCAAGACAAGATAGTTTCTTCACATTCTGCAAAAATCGATCAAGGTTGCTAAGCAATCATTCAAAAGAAGTTCGTAAATGGCAAAAGTCATCTATGAAACCTCAAACAATCTTTTAACAAAAGTCAAAGAACATGAGACACCATGAGACACATCCCCAAAAACTCACCACTAACAGTTCTTCTCACACAATCATTTTAGATTAACAAGTGTGTCAAAGAAAGGTCTACCACATATAATGGGACAAAAAAGGCATCTTGTGGGAACCCCAGAACTAGAAAATCATGTAGGGTATTTTATTTCCCACACAAGACTCAACATCTTAACAATCCCAATTGGTGATAATAGTGATCTATTGGAAGCTAGATAGTGACATCAATATCTTCTATTTCAGTAGTGTGCAATATCAATTCATATTTTTGGTATAAAGTAAAAGGGAATTGCTCACACTAGCCAACCGAAATCACAATAAGCCATGATTAACATGATCTCCTATTTTAACAGCAAAAAAAAGGGCAGCCAACACACAGGGTCTATGTTATCTTGTTATCGGGTCTAGCATTCCAGCAAGCTTCATCACAGATAAATAAAATAACATGCACCATCAATATTTTCGACCAAGGATCTGTTACATAGCAATACTAGCATTCAACTTTAATTGTTTCAGGGGGTGTAGGTGTCTAGTCATAACTCTTATGAACCATAGGAAGCTTTAGCATGCTCCGTTGATCCTACACAGGGAAAGGTGTTTCTCCAATATAAGCAGTAGGAATAAACAGGATCAACATTATAAAGTTAAAGTTTCCTCTTCAGGCTTTAATGGTTTACTCTTTCACTTCAATGGGAGGATTGATATTTAAAACCACTCTCCTTAGGGAGTCCACATGAGTAGCAAATGCATTCACAAAAAGAAGATACTATCGCAGAGTCCAAGTCATATTTAGTGTTAAATTCATGAAAAGCATCGGTATCCATAAAGATTTAACACATCAAATATAAAGGTTATACTGACTCCTTCCTTGTGAGTTCCAATCTTACAAAAATTGTGTTAATTCTTCCAAGATACGATACATTTAATTCAATAGTCTTCTTCATAAAAGAACCCGCTAAAGAAGTATCGAGCATGGATTGATCATTACGAGAAGCCGAGCATAAAAATTTGATAATAATTCTATTGGAGAGCTTCATGATTGGGGCTTGATATTAACATTGAATTAAGGCCTCCCCCAGCTTGAGCGAACTTTCTCTCGCACGAGGCCAAAAATTATATATATAATTCCGATCATGATGAAACCAGATGCATAGGATAAATTCTGTGAAAAATTCCAATTTCATCCGTTGTAATTCCAAGTACCCCAATCTCATCGCATAGCCTATACACATCAAGCCTTCTCCTTCCAAAGATAAAGGGAAGACTTTTCTCTTAAATTCATCCTCGGGCAAACCTACAAGCTTAAATAATCAACAAAAATTCATTCACATAGATTCGATGCAAATCAGGAGGTAGTGTTCCATCTCCTGCATAAGGATTAGCTAGCAGTTTCTCTATCATAACCGGAAGGAATTTCATAAAAATATTTTCCAGTAGGTTGCAGTAGGTTGAGGGGACGGAAACTCTTTGCTCTTCAGGTCGGGGTGAAGATACCCCAACAAACCCCTCAAAGGATGATTTGTTCCATAGTAACAAGTGACGTAAATTCGCACGTATATTAAATGTGTCCTTACCAAATTGCACTTACCAAAGGGCGTCATTCCCGGAACGGCGCCTATAGAAAAGGTCTGATGACTCACAAGTATAGGGGGACCTATCGTTAGTCCTTTCGGTTAAAAGTAAAGAGTATCGAACCCAACGAGGAGCAAAAAAGGAAATGACAAGCGGTTTCAGAAAGGTATTTTCTGCAAGCAATAAATATCGGTAACACATACTTTTGTGATAAGGACAATTCGTAACGGGGTAACAAGTAAAAAGTCTTGTAAAAAGTGCAAACAAGGTGGCCCAACCCTTTTTGTATCAAAGGACAGCCTGGATGAACTCTTATATAAGCAAAACGCTACCAAGGAAATGGGAATTGTTGCAAATTAGTTTTTCATAATGCTCATATGATTCGCGTTGTTACTTTGTAATTTGGTATGTGGGTGGGCCGGTGCTTGGGTGGTGTCCTACTGGACAAGCCTCCCCTAGGATTAACCCTCCGCAAGAATACCGCAACTACGAAAGAAGAATTTTAAGATATAAGCTAACCATAGCATGAAACATGTGGATTTCAAATCAGCCCCTTATGAAGCAACGCATAAACTAGGGTTAAGCTTCTGTCACCTCAGCAACCCATCATCTAATTATCCCTTCCCAATGCTTCCCCTAGGCCCAATTCATGGTGAAGTGTCATGTAAGTCGATCTTCACATTAACACACAGATTGAAGGACAAAATTACATCTCCCTCCACAATATCGAACGAAATACCAAATTCACAAGTGATTTACTTATAACAAAGACTTCTCCCATGTCCTCAGGCACCAACGTTAACTACTCAACAAAGCTATTCATGTTAATATAATCATAAGGGGTATAAATATCATTAAGGATACTGAAACATTGATCTCCACGAATAAACCAACTAGCATTCAACTTCAAGGAGTAATCAACACTACTAGCAACCACAGGGGTACCCAATCTGAGAGTTTGAGACAAAAGATCGGATACAAGAGATGAACTAGGGTTGAGAGGAGAAGTTGATGGTGAATATGCTTGATGGATCTGACCCCCTCTCAACGAGGGATCGTTGGTGATGAGATTGGCTTCGATTTCACCCCCTCACGGAGGTAATTTTTACGGCAGAACAGCTCCGCGGCGAGCCCTAGAGTGCTTCTGCCCAGTTCCGCCTCGAGACGGCGACGGCTTCATCCCGAAAGCTTCCTTCGATATTTTCAGGTCAAACCATTCCTATAGAGAAGATGGGCACCGGAGACTGCCAGGGGACCACAAGGCCCTAGGTGACGCCGAGGGGGGTAGGCGGACCCCAAGGCTTGTGGCCACTGGGGGGTTCCATGGTATTTTCTTCGCCCAATATTTGTTATATTCCAAAAAATTCTTCGTAAATTTTCAGGACTTTTTGGAGTTGAAGCCAGAAAGGTCTCTCAAGATTTGCTCCTTTCCGGTCAAGGAATTCCAGTGCCGGCATACTACTCTCGTGTAAACCTTGTTCAAAAAGAGAGAAAAGGCATAAGTATTATTACTATAATGTGTAATAACAGCCCTAATGCAATAACTATAATATAAAAGCATTATGCAAATGGACGGATCACCTATCTTAGCTAGCCTCGACGAGGAGGTCGTGGTGGTTCAAAACTTGTGGTCAAGGACGGGCACAGGGGTGCCGTTTAGGATTTGCTCTTCACGGCTTGCAGAAACTTATTTTGGGACCAACGGTTTGGGCTAATCCGAATACATTAGGCCCATTATTTAGGCGTTCTCCTCCTATCACCCCCCCCCCCAAATGCAACCCGACCTGAATCTCTTTGCTTCTTGGAAATCGGTTACCGCGGGAGAAGTTGTGTCCGTCGTATATATAGCCTCCCTCGCCTTACTCCTCCCATCCCATTGTTTCTTGGAGCCTCCTTCCCCGCCCCCTCCTTCTCCTATTCATCTGAGGGTTTTGAGGACAAAGATTGAATCAAGAGAGAATTAGAGTTTGAAATGAGATGGTGATGGTGAAGAGTTGATGAATGAAGATTGGTGCCTCCCCCGAGAAGAGGAGCGTTGTTGATGCTATGGCTTCGAATTTCCCCCCTCCGGAGGGAGTTTCCCCAGCGGAATCTCTCTGTTGGAGAGCCAAAAGTGCTCCTACCCAGGATTCCGCTTGAGACGGCGGGCTTCATCCCAAACTTCTCTGATTTTTTTCTAGGTCAAAGCACCCATACAGAGAAGATGAGGCCCTGGGGGACCTGCCAGGGGCGCCCACAAGCTCGGGGACACCAGCCAGGGGGCTAGGGCGGCCCCCCAAGGCTTGTGGCTACCTGGTGGGTTACCCTCTAGTATTTCTTTCGCAAAGAATTTTAATATATTCCAAAATAATTCTCCATCAATTCGATTTTCCGCGCATTTAGAGTGTTTAGAAAACGTGCCTCCGATATAGCCCTTTTCCGGTCCAGGAATTCCACAGCTGCCGGCAATCTGCTATTCATGTGGAAACTTGCAAAATATGAGAGAAAGGCATAAGAATTGTATTATAAAGTGAAATAACAGTCAATAATGGCAATAAATATCAACCATAAAACATGCTGCAAAATGGACGTGATCAGATACGGCCGGCCAAGGAACGCGCTCTGGTTTGTCGAAAAACTTTTATGTTGCCCAAATTGCGGTGCCGCCGGACAGAGAGAGGCACCTTCGCGAAAAGGCTTAGCCGATGAGGTGGAATAAGACTAATGGGGCGTAGTCAAAAAAGGGAGCCGCGTCCTGTCTTTGGGAGTAGGTGAGGAGCGCTTCATTGAGCCGCTGGAAACCACGCCCATTGAGAGCGTAAAGCTTGTTAGATGGCGCAGATGTCGTGCTTGATCACGTTCCCAAGCACTGCGAAGAGAAACTCGATGGTAACTCGTCGGGGGCCTTGGCGCCTTCCGAGGTAGCGCAAAGCTCTTGACAGCAGCCCATATCTCCGTCTGAGAAGATGGTTTGCATCGAGACGGAAGAGTCGAAGGGGCCAGCGTGTTGTGAATTGCAGAAGCAGAGTCCAAGGAGAAAGATGCGGCTCCGTATTCCAAGGTCATCGCAGGTTGAAGTGTCGATAGGCGGCCACGGCAACGCCGGTCGGAGACGAAGGGTGTCCCCACCTGCAGGATCGAGGATCTAAATTCTTCTGTTACGGGAGCGGGATGCAAACGGAAGAAATTTTGCCCCACATCAACGTCCACGCAGCCAAGAGAAACCTAACACGCTTCGAGGACGAGGATCGATCGCTCTAGCGAGCGAAGCCCAGGTAGGACCCCTTGAGCATCGCGCAGCCAAGCCTCGGTTGGAGAGGGGGGCGCAAGTCCTGAGCCGTATCTAAAAGGGGGGGGGGGGGGGGGGCGGGGCAATCAACCGGGGCAAACAAGGAGCAGCCGGACACGTCCCCGAATTCTCGGTGCCGAGCTTTGAAGCGCCCAGCGGTGGCCTTCAAGCTGCGCAACCCAATCGGCGGAACAGGTCGACTCAATCGCCAGCGTATATTAGCCCCACAACCTGCCATTGCACGACTTGGATGTAGCCATCGTGCGTGGCCAGAATCTCTCGAAGTGAAACCTCTTGGTGCCTGGCGAGCGCGCGGTGCAGTCCAAGAGAAGGGGCGCATGATCGGACGCCGCGGAGGAGAGGCACCGGAGCATGCAGTGCGGTTGGAGCGCCTCCCAAGCAGAGTTGCACAGAACCCGGTCGATGCGTGTGAGGGTCGGGGCGTCGCGCTCACTCGACCATGTGTAAAGCCTCCCGTGCAGGTAGATATCGCGCAGCTCCTCATCGGCGAGGAAGCGGCGAAAGTGGGACATGATACGATGGTTGAGGCGGGAATTATTCTTGTTCGCCGCCCCAGTGATCATGTTGAAGTCGCCCCCAAGGATCCAAGGGCCGGTACGCAGCGAATGGACCTCACTAAGATCGCCGAGGAAGGCAATCTTGTCATCATCCCCTTGCGGGCCATAGACGCCGGTGAGCCACCAGTGTTGCTCGCCATCGAGCAAGGAGGCCATAGCGGTGATGTGGTGCTCGCCGAGGCAAGGATCGGAGAGCGCGATCATATCCGGGCGCCACGCAAGTAGGATTCCCCCACAGGTGCATCCGCGGGAAGGAAGAAGAACTCTGAGAAGGACGGACCAAGAGTCTTAGTGACAAGCGAGGACGAAAGGTAAGCCATCTTAGTTTTCTGAATGCAAACGAAACTATGTTTTATATATACCATGATAAGTAATTACATAACACAATGAGATGTACTGTAAATTTAAATTTTACACACCTCCAAGTAAACTTCATATAGTAGGAGGACAAGAAGTTGAGATATTCACCAATGAAGTACCTGCAAAAAAGTATATCAAACAAATGCATACAGATATTTCAAGCTTGTGCATTGTACACTAGGTAATACGAAGCTTGAGCACATAAGTGAGATTTTCATCCATGAGTGCAAGGTTGGAACTGCATCACCATTGAAATGCTTAAAAATGCATGGTGTCGCTGCCATGAACTTGCTCTCAATAATGAAGAATATCATAAACTAATTCATGGCCTACTAGGTCAATCTCTAACAGTTCCCCTTATATACTACAGAACACAACATGAAGAAGTCTGACTAATTGGGAGAATTATAAATCACATGGCTATAATCCCTTTGTTCGTTGCCATTATATTCTTTAGAATGGAGAAATCTTCATAAATGTGTAAGATGTACACTTACGCAAATCATACCCCCAAAGTTGTGAGCAGTCGTAGAAAATCAGTATCAACATTAAGACCACGTTTCACCATAAATCCAATTGGATCGCTAATTGAACAGCACACAGAAATAACAGTCTCCAAAGCTACGGTAGTTTGGCTCTTTTTGAGAAGGGAAAATGAGATGGGTTGCTAGGTACCGGAGGAGGAGGAAGGAGACGTTAGTGACGAGGTACGTCTCACGGCGGCAAGGTTGTCGTCCACCCAGAATGTAACTCCTTGTATAGGAAGTAGACTGTGTGGGGGCCATCCTGTCGCCGGTGGAAATCTCAGAACCTGCCCTTGCGACTTGGCCTCTCGTCGTGGCGGCGTGGATACCGGCGACGAGGCGTCTGCGGCCAAGCGATCTCAACCATCTTATCTCCACCAGGGCGCATAGGAGAAGCAGGGGATCCAATCTCTGCGTGGCCGCGTGGGTGCATCGCGAGTGGCGTCACAAGACCTAGGCGTCATTCCTGCATGGGCCTGTTCCCTAACTTCGTCCAAGGCCCAGTACTGCAGAGCGCCCCTTGGCTTTCCGGGGGCCCCGAGGCAGCCGCCCCGTTCGCCCCCCTCCAGGCCCGGGCCTGGACGCGTCCCTCCAGCTATAAACTTAGCTAAAGTAAGAGCAGCCACAAGGTTACTGCACATGTTTTGTTAGACCAAGTCGATTATAGCAAAATCCTTATTTGCGAAGTTAATTTAGAAGCTTAAAACTTGATCTACGTGTATATAGCTAACACCTACTTGTCGATGAAAAAACTGAAAATGAAATTAAAAGCTAGTAAGAGTGTGAGTAGCGTCTAAAAGTTTGAATAAAACTAGCGTGTTTCAATCTGCCAATAAATGATATCAATTCTAGGCTTTACAAGCGCTCTCTATAGCCATCGGTTTCAAGAGACTCAACTTCTTAGTTTTCGAGATTATGCTAAAGTGTTATGTGATAAATTCAAAGTATTGTTGCAGGGAAAGTTGAAGTTTTACATGCATACTGTTGCCACTATAGTCATTGTTCCACTCGTAGCCGAGATCCAAGATTTTACCCCTAGTGGATCGCTCGTAGGCTGGAGAAGTAGTCAACTTAACCTTATTTGTAGCTCTTTCAGAAACTAAAGGGCGTAGGGTAATTCATGCTTTAAACCATAATCCATTATGGCACGTTAATGATATGGCATATTCCCAGCCAACTAAGAATCAAGTCCATAACCCAACTTCCTTTCTGAGCAACTATTGAGCCCTTCCATTAGGTTTACACGTTGCATGGCAACTATGTGCGCACCCAAACATCTAAGTGTCAAAGTATTTGCTGACACAATGTCCATGCGGAGGACAAGAAGGCCCTTGAGTCCAAATTTTGGCAGAAGAAAACCAACAATGGGTAAATAGTAAGCACGAATAATTAAAAGAATGGGCCGGGGGCAGGGGGGATTTAAACAACACATAAAATGAGAAACCACACAACAAGAAAACAATTAAGAGGTGGAGGGGAATCAAATAATATGCATAAATTCAATTGAAAAGCACATTTAGAAAATGAAAGTAGGTAAAATTTCAAAATATCATATCAGCATTGCACAATATCATTACCACGGGTGTAAGGTTACGATTTAGCTAGTTGTTGCATTCTTTACCCCTGCCAAAAAAATATGTTGCTTTCTTTATCTTCCTTTTCCTTCTCTTTTACCGGATTGTACTAGCATATACAAGATAGTATTTATATATGTCGAATTTGCAATTGATCATAATTCTGCACACAAAAAACTGCATACACCTTATCTTATAAAATAAATAGTGGCTTTCTGTTAACTTTTTATTGAATATAATCATATTGCAGATGAGTTTGTTGGTACCAGACTACTTCGAGAATAATAGTGTATTTCACCTTTTACAAGCTACATTTGTGTAAATCTAACTAGTCAAGTTATTTTTGTCACCAAAACCTATACTCGAGAATATTCACATTTAACTGAACATGGATCTAGTTCACTTCAAAACAACCCTAAATTACTAAGTTATCTTTGACTGGCTAAAAGTTTAAAATGCCTTCATCGTTAAGCAGATGATGTATTGACATCACTGTTTTGAGTATTTCTCCTTTTTGCACTAGATGAAGTTTATCAAGGAAGCCCGACATGACATCATTGTGCCTTCAAACACCAATCTTTATTATATGTAACAACAATGGTATTGGCAAATCATGCTCCAAACAAAAGGAATATTTTTCAAAGCAAAACATTGGCGAGACGCCTTTAACATTTTTTAGAAGTCCCTTTTCTAAAACAAGATGAGTTAAAATTCAGCCAAACCCTATTCAACACTTCAGGTGCCGTTTGCAGGGGAAATCGCAGACTGGTGCACGCCTACTCCTCCACTTGGGCTCGGCCAATTTCACTTTTGTTTTCTTCTTCGACCCCACGCGACACTGTTTCATTTTTTCGGAAGTAACCCAGCTCGTGCGAAGCTTCTGGCTGGTTTTGTGAAGCTTCTAGAAGCTTCTAATTGGTTTTTCTTATTTTGGTTTTCAAGATGGTTTTTATTCTGTTGCGGCCTGGCGAGCGACTAGGTCGCCCGTTTCAAGGCTTGCAGGAACTATTGAAAACTAGCCAACTTAGATCAAATACCCAATCTCGTTAAGCGTGTTATTTGAAGTAACCACGGACGCCAACCAGGACCAGGCCCACATGTCTCCTAGGTGGTTACAACCTGCC
>JAAAXO010000116.1:30741-51050 GCA_011799875.1 Thinopyrum elongatum | reverse complement strand
TGTTCAAATCCAGGAACTAAAATGTTCCTACTGTTGCAAATAATCCCAATGCAATTATAAAATTGGAACCAACCTCACCAACATTCCCAAAATGCCCCTGGACTTTAAAACAGTAGTCCAGCAGCATTTAATCTGTCCTTTTCAACTTCTAAAAATATCTAAACTATTCCTTTGGCCTCCAAACTTTTGCTGGCAGTGCCAAATATTACCAAGAAATATTGGGGCTTAGTCCCATATTTTTCTAAAATGTTAGGTGGCCCACAAAAATCATTTCCTATCTCTGTTAATAAATAAAAACTAAAACTGGAATTAGCAAAAGGGAAAAAGGCCTACCTGGGCTTACCTGTAGCCGGCCCAGCCCACCTCCACCAACTCCTCCCTCCGTGTCGACTTCTCCGTGGCTGCACGCCTCTCCGCCGGCCATAGCGCACCACCGCGACGAGGGCAGAGGAGCGCGAGGGGATAAGGGCGCCCCGAGCCCTCCCCCCTGGTCGCCTCAACCCACTACCCCTGGCTCACTCTCTCCCTCCCCGTCGCTCTCTCTCTCTCTCTCAGTCGCTTGTCCTCTCCATCTCCACCTCGTCCGAGTGGAGCCGTCGTCGTCGCTCGCCGTGGTCGTGGCCAACGGCCTCTCCGAGCCGCTCTGTTGTGTCCGCCGGCTCCCTCGATATTGGCCTCATCTTCTGCGCGCCCGCGGACGGCTGGAGCTGCTGCCCTGCGACGCCACTGCCCCATCGTCTACCTCAGGCTGGCGAGATCGCCGCGACTACTCCGACAGCTCCGTTGCTTCCCCGAGCACGCTTGTCCACTCTGCTGCCCCGCTGTAAGCCTCCGTCGCTTCCCGACACCTCCTTGCTCCTCCTAGCACGCCGTAGCTAGCCGTGCTCACCGCCGCGCCATAGCCGAAGCTCTACTTCCGCTGCTACGCTCGCCGCGCTCGCGTTAGTTGTCGCCGTGCCTACCCGAGGCCTCTACCGTGCTCCTGGGGATCCCAGGCAGCGCGTGAGCGATTTAGCTCAACTCGGACGAGCCTCTGAGCTCGTCCTCGAGATCGCTGCATTTCGGCCTCCGCCTCTGCTCGATTCCGGCGACGATTCCGACCATTCCACGGGCCACGACCCCCAGCATTGGATGCGCATGACCCTCATGAAGCCGTAGGAACAAACCGCGTCGCAAAAGACCCACCGTAGCCAGATTCCGAGCCTCGCTGGCGTTCGGCCATCGCGAATGGCCTCGTCGGAGCCGTTCCGGTGCCGGCGCCGATGTGGCCTGACCGGTGGGCCACCCCAAGCTGCTGACCAGTGGGTCCCTGGTCCTGGTTGACCGCATTGACCATGGTCAACGCACTGACGTGGCAATTACTGTCACTGACCAGTGGGCCCTCGCGGTTAATTAGTTAAATTAAATCGTTTTCGAAATAAACCTAATTAGCTGACTTAATAGGTCACTAACAGGCCGGGCCCACTGGCTAAATCCTCTGTTAGCTTAATTTAACCCACTGATTAGCCTCACTATGGCTGACAGGTGGGTCCCACCTGTCAGTTTGACTAGTCAGTAGCCTAGTTGACTGCTGACGCAATGCTGACCTCATGCTGACATCATAACTCATTTCTGTTATTTAATAATTCCAGAAAATGTTTAAACCTTTTAAAATCCATAGAAAATAATCCGTAGCTCGGATCAAAAAACTTTCTACATGAAAGTTGATCAGAACGACCAGATGAATCTCATCGTGTCGTCTGTTTCCATGTCAGAACCCCCTATGTAGGTGAACCCGCAACTTTTAGCCTGCTTCCGGTAGATGAATAGTGCATATACACCGGTTAATAATTCCAACTTAAATCCTAAAGTACCAAATACGATTTAGGCATGTCTTTAGGCAACCCTGCACTACACGTTAGCATAGCATGCTCTGTGTTGCATATGTTTGATGTGTATTTATCTATTTCCTCCCCCTCTTCTCTCTCGTTAGGCCCCGACACCGACGTAGTCCCCGAGGCAGACGCAGCTCCGAAGTACGACTACGTCCCTGACGACCAGACCCTTGCCGCAGAACTTCCAGGCAAGCACCCCCATTTTGAGCATACCGATATCGCCTACTCTATCTCTCTCTTATGCTTGCATTAGAATCTACTGCTGTTACTGTTATCCTATTACTGCTGCATAGCCTGTTTATTGTAACCTGTTGTTGTTACCTACCTGCTTATCCTAGACTGTTTAGTATAGACTGGGTAGAGACCCATCAGAGACCCCCCCCCCACTTTGTCCCGACTGCCCCGCTGGATTATTAGAAGACCCGATCAATGGGATCGAAGACCAGGCCCCGGCACCGCACATCACTTCCCCCTTAGTTGCTCGACACTACTGGGTTACTATCGAGTGCCGAGGGTGATACCTCATCAGCACTTCTGATGTTAACCTTGTAGATTAGTTCATCGGTTATGGTCTTCGAGGGTGATTCCTCCTTCTCCACTCCCGATAACGACACTGTCGTGCAACTCCTCAAGAGTAGACCTTGAGGGTGATTCCTCCTTCGTTCACCTTGACGATAACATCAGGTGGAATTCCATCGAGGGTGATTCCTCAGGGTTCCCCTTGGTGTTAGACACACTGATACTATGGTTACTATAACTTTGCACTGGACCATGTTACTAAAGACGGGTCGGCCCTGAGGGGTACCCGCGCGAGCTTAATTGCGAGAGATGTGGAGTCGGGTGGACCTGGAGGGTGCCCGAGAGATGAATACGAGGCGTGGCCGGGCATTCTTAGCCCTTGCCGCAAGTCCTCGAGACGGGGCGACGGGGTCACATCTTTCGTGAGTCTCTGCTCGTTACCGCACAACCAACACACTAACGGTTTGGATATTTGATCTGAGGGGCCTCTGGCCTGATAGCACTAACCATCACGTGGGCATAGTATGGGCGTTATGCGTCATATACTTCAGCCGAAGCTTAATAAACGTCAGCAACTGAGCGGCGCGCGCTGGGTTGGACTGGTAACGCCCTGCGCTTGTATAAGGGGGGCTAGGTCTGCTCACCGGCCGCGTATGCAATGTGCAGGAGCGTCCGGGGCGATGGCCCAAGACCCCTAGGGGCATAGGTTTAGTCCGGCGTGCTGACCTCTCTGTTAAGTTTTCGGTTGGGTTGCGGCGTATTGTTTGGCCGAGGCCGGGCTTGACCCAGAAAAGTGTGTCTGGCCAGAGTTAAGCGAGCATGGTAGGTAAGTTGGTGCACCCCTGCAGGGAAGAAAACATCTATCGATAGCCTGTCCTACGGTAACGGACACTTGGAGTTGTATCCCGATCGATACAACTAGAACCTGACAGCTGAAATGATAACTGGATAGTATGGCTCTGGGATTGCTTTCTCGCAAGGAGTCAAGGAAGGATCTCTGGACGAGGTTGATAACACTACTACTACTTTACTTTATGCTAATCTGCACTCTTCTAATGTTGCAAGACCACTGAAGATGCTAGTCTTCGATAGGACTAGGTTTTCCCCTCTATTCTGGCATTTCTGCAGCCCAGTCCACATATACAGCCTCCCTTTGATAATGTTGCATATGTAGTATAGATCCTTGCTTGCTGAGTACTTTGGAGTACTCACGGTTGCTTTGCTTTCTTTTTCTCCCCATATCAGTTTGTCGCAACCAGATGACGGAGCCCCTGAGACAGCAGCCCCCGCCGACAGCTACTACTACCCTCCCGGCGAGTACTACTACGAGGAGCCGTCTGACGACCAGGAGTAGGTTCGGAGGGTCCCAGGCAGGAGGCCTGCGCCTTTCGATCGTAGCTTTTGTTTTGCCCCGCCTTCTTAAAGGCTTATCTCTGTTTTAACTTTTATATCTGTACTCAGATATCTAACGCTTCCGCTGATGCTTGTTTATCATCAGGCTTATGTATTCGAGCCCTCAAGGCCCTGGCTTGTAATATAATGCTTGTATGACTTTATTTATGCTTTAGAGTTGTGTTGTGATATCTTCAAGTGAGTCCTTAGGCTTGATCGTGTGCATCTGCGTGTATGGTTAGTGCACGATTAAACCGGGGGTGTCACATGCAGGCCTCCTGCCTGGGATCCACCTAACTACTCCTGGTCGTCGGCGGCCTGAATGTAGTAGTAGGCACCCTCGATGTAGTAGGGGTCGTCGAAGGTGGCGTCTGGCTCCGGGGCTCCAGCATCTGGTTGCGACATCCGAGAAGAATGGAAAAGGGGGAAAAGAGGGAGCAAAGCAACCATGAGTACTCGTCCAAAGTACTCGCAAGCAAGGATTTACACTACATATGCATCGGTATCAATGAAATGGGTAGTATCTGTGGACTGAACTGCAGAATGCCAGAATTAGAGGGGGAGAAGCTAGTCCTATCGAAGACTACGCTTCTGGCAGCCTCCATCTTGAAGCATATAGAAGAGAGTAGTTGGTAAGTTCACCAAGTAACAACGTATAGCATAATCCTACCCGCGATCCTTCCCCTCGTCGCCCTGTGCGCAAGCGAATCACCGGTTCTCTCTGGAACTATCTGGGTGTGTTTTATTAAGTATCCGTTTCTAAGATTGTCATGAGAATCGAATCCAACCTGGGTCGTCTGTTCCCCGTGGACCCGACTATTCGATAGACAATCTTCCATGGAGGTGCAACACATACCCAACCCGCTCGATCCCTTTCGCCGGACCCCACTTTCCTGGTCATTGCCCGGCCTTGAAGATCACATGTCGCAGCCCACCTAGCCCAACATAGAGGGTCGCACGCCGGTCTAAATCCTAATCGCGCCGGGGTCTTGGGGCCCATCGCCCTGTTCAACCCTGCCGTTGCGACACGCTGGACCCGCGTGAGCAGACCTAGCAACTTCCATTACACAAGAAGTTGCGTTACCTTCCAACCCGGCGCGCGCCGCTCAGTCGCTGACGTCTAGGAGCTGCGTTCGGCCTTAGACTACGCACGTACGAGTGGGCCCCTAAGCTGTTCCGGGCTGGTGGTTGTGTGTGTAATAGCCAGTGGCCACTCAGATCAAATACCCAATCTCGTTAAGCATGTTATTTGAAAGAAACACGGATGCCGACCAGGACAGGCCCACCTGTCTCGTCTGTGGTTGACAAACCTCCCTGCGTCTCCCCACAAATCCACTCGGGTGCCTTCGGGAACCCATGGCCCACACTACCTAGATGAACCCACCTTCCCCTTTAGCCCCCATATCCGAATCACTTTGCGGGTACTCGATGAGCCGACCCGACCTGTAGCCCATCATGTAACCGTAGTAGTATGTATGTATGTATATCCCATGAGCACCTCCCGAAGTGAGCCGGCCCAATAGTAAGCATGGCCATACGGACAGTATCAAAGGCCACTGATATAAACTAGCATCCTAGAGTATCGTGCAATTTAGAGATCGCATAAGTATCCAACAACATAACAGACAAGTACAAGCCGGGCAGCAGTAATAGGAATCAAACCGATTAAACAAATAACACTACTCTAATGCAAGCATAGAGGGGGAAAGAGCTAGGTGGAGTATCGGGAGACAAAGAGGGTTTGGCTTGCCTGAACTCTGTTAAGAAGGGGAGGTCGGCAAAAACCTAGTCGATCGGGAAGCATGGCGTCAGTCTCTAGGATCTACCAGAGAGAAGAGGAAAAAAACAATTACCAATCCAACAGATGCATGAAGGCATGACATGACATTCAGTCGTGCTAGTGTGCCCTAAGCGGTACTAGCGATGCTGGCGCAGGGAGAAACATCGGAAGTATCCCCGGTGTTTTGGCATTTTCGGACAGATGAACGGAGTTCGCTATGCTAGGGACGTGTGGCGACAATGGCTGCGTATTTGGATTCGTCTCCGTGATTCTGAGCAACTTTCATGTACATAAGTTTTTCATCCGAGATAACGGTTTTTTATATTATTTTTTAAAAAGTTTTAATTCATTTTTGAAATTACGAATTAATTAAATCAAAAATATGTTTACTGCATCACATGAGTCATATGAAGTTTCAGCCGGTCAACATTGACCGTTGACTAGGTCAACTAACATGTGGGTCCCGCCGTCATTGTCACAGTCTAACTAAACATGATTAATTAGTTTAATTCAGTGATTAGGTTAATTAAGTTAATTAATTAATTAATTTTAATTATTATTTATTATTTTTTTGTTTTGTTCTAGGGCGTGGGGCCCCACTGTCATTTGGCCAGGGGCCTTAGCGGGCGTGCAGGCAGGCGGGCAGCGGGCGCAACCCGCAAGGGGTCGAGCCCGCCCGAGGGGTAATGGGGCGAGGCCACCGTGGCACGGCGGGGCACGCGCAGCCGCCGGCGAGAGGCGCAGTGGAGGCACGGTGGCGCGGCGACAACGGCCAGAGGGAGCGGCGGGCGCCGGTGGCAGGGAGGTGGTCAGGGGCGGTGCGTCGGTGAGGGGCGCCGCAGCGAGAGGCGCAGCCGGATGGGCGAGGCAGCTGGATGCAGCGGGGACGGCGCGGCGCGCGAGGAGACATGGCAAGCGAGGCGCGCGCACGGCAGAGCGGTGCGGTGGCGATGCGTGGGCAAGGGCGCCGCGAGCCGGACGGGGGCGAGCGGGCGCTGGCAGGGACCAGGGTCGCGGCGTCGTGCGCGCGGATGGCGAGGGCGAGCACGGCCGGCGCGGCTCAGGGGGAAGCAGGCGACATCGGCGGCGACGGTCAGGCTGCAGCCGCGATAGCAGGAGCAGCGCGGGAGGCGGGCGCTGTGCACGGCGAGGTGGGCCGCGGGCGCTAGGCAGCGGGCAGCTTCGGGGGCGAGGTTCGGGCGAAGCTGCGGAAACAAAAAACAAACAAAAAAAACAAAAAGAAAAAACCTCCCCCTCCACCCACCACGCCCCCCCACCCCCCCCCCCCCCTCCCCCCCCACGCTCCCCCCCCCCGCCTCCTCACCCCGCCCCACCCCTTTCGCCCACCACCTCAGCCCCCCGCTCCACTCTCCCGACCCTTTCCCATTCACCCCCCCCCTTTCCCAGGCCCTCCCCCCCACCTCCCCCCTCACCCGCTTCAGACCAACCCCTCCGCCCTCCTGCCCCCTCTCATGCTACTCGCTTTTCTTACACCTGTGATGTACCATCCACCCCCCTCCCCCGCACCCCCCTCCCCGCCCCCCCCCCCCCCTTCCCACACTTCTTCCCGCACCACCCGCCTCTCCTTTCCCACCCCCCCCCCCCCCCCTTCCCTCCCCCCCCCCTCTCTCCCCTCCCCCCCCTCTCGCCCCCCCTCCCCCCCCCCCGTTCCCTCCTCCAACCCCACCCTCCCCCCCCCCAGACCTACTCTTTTTTCTTCCCCCTCACCCCCCCCCCCCCCTCCCCAATATGGGCTCCCCCATCAGCACACGCCCTCCCGCACTTTCCTCGCCACTCCTCACCCCACCTCTCTTGCCCCCCGCAAAAAATAGTCTCAACTCTTGCCGCGAGACCCCTGTCCTAACCACAACCCTCTCTTCGCACTTTTTTCCTTGCACGAAAACCCAAAAAAAAGAGCACGCGGTCGATTTTTCCCGGCGATACACTCCTCGGCGCGTGTCAGAGAATGTGAGATGGGGGTGGCCGCCACTTGCGCTATTTTCTTTCGGTTCGCGAGGCTCGTTGGAGCCGTCGAGGGGAGGCGGGGAAGCGGAGATCCAGCGGTCGACGGCGACGAGGTGGCTCCGGTGAGGTGCGAGCGGCGACGGCGGTCCGGGCGGTGGTGTCGTGCCTTGATCCAGATCTGGATCAGTGGAGGGAGATGCGAACGTGGGGGTGAGTGGGGGACAGTTGGGCTAGGGTCCGTCCCCCAGGGGAACAAGGGGGAGTGGGGTGGGCCGCTAGGTTGGTGGCTGGCCGGCTGGCCGTTTGGCCCAGTTGGCGGGGGTGGGGGGGGTCCCTTGACTCTTTTTTTTTTTTTATTTTCCTTCTTTTTTTTTTCCTTTTCCAGTTTATTTGTATTTTTGTTTTACAAAACATTAAAAGTTTGTACCCAAATTAGTATCACTAATTATACCTCTGCTACAAAAGTTTAAACCCCTAAATAAAATAGTTTAACATTTTATAAATAATAAAAGGCATTTATTAAATTGGTTATGCTGCTGTTTCATTCCCATTGGAGTATTTAAACAATTTATAAAATTGTGGTTTCTCCACCACAATTACCTATGAATTATTTGACTCATGTAGAACATTTTAGTTTTACTGTTTGAAAACTTTTATTGTTTGCCTTTAATTCAATTTTGAATTTGAATCGTTCTGAACTAACACGAGATTATCAATATTAACCGAGGTGACGTGGCATCATTAGCAGGGATTCACTGTAGCTTAATTATCCGGGCGTCACAACTATGTAAACAACACCTGCACACAACCCACAAAAACTTGCAACCCGACGCATAAGAGGGGTTGTCAATTCCTCCTCGGTATTGAGATAGATTAAAATATATGAGATCTGATAAATAGATCTAACGATAACACAAAATAAAATAAATAAAAGAAAAACGCATCAAGGTAGTTTTGGTTTTATATGATGAAATAGACCCGGAGGCAGTAGTTTTCACTAGAGGCTTGTCTCGAGAAAATAGCATACAATGGGTAAACAAATTACTGTTGGACAATTGATAGAAAAGGGAATAATCATGATGATATCCAAGGCAATGATCATGTATATAGGCATCACATCCAAGATTAGTAGACTGAAATGATTCTGCATCTACTACTATTACTCCAAACATCGACCACTATCCAGCCTGCATCTAGTGTATTAAGTCCGTGGAAAAACGGAGTAATGCAATAAGAACGATGACATGATCTAGAAAAGATATATTAATGTAGGAATAGACCCCATCTTTTTATCCTTAATAGCAACGATACATGCGTGTTATGTCTCTTTCTGTCACTGAGATTGAGCACTGCAAGATCAAACCCATCACAAAGCACATCTTCCCATGGCAACAAAAATCAATCTAGTGGGCCAAACCAAACCAAAATTTCGGAGAAGAAATACGAGACCATAACATTCATGCATAAAAGAGTTCAGCAAAGACTCAAATAATATTCATGGATAGAACTGATCATAAACCCATAATTCATCGGATCCCAACAAACACGCCGCAAAAAGTCATTACATCAAATAGATCTCCAAGAACATCGAGGAGAACATTGTATTGAAGATCAAAAGGAGAGAAGAATCCATCTAGCTACTAGCTACAGACCCGTAGGTGAGTAGTAAACTACTCACACATCATCGGAGGGGTAACAAGGATGATGAAGAACCCTCCATGATCATTGACCCTTCCGGCAGAGTGCCGGAAAAGGCCTCTAGATTGGATCTCGTGGTTCTGTAACTTGCAGCGGCGGAAACTGTTTTCTCTCGACTCCCTTAGGGTTTTGGGGATTTTAGAGTATTTATAGAGGCAGAGGCCGGTGGAGGGGGGTGCCTGTGGGCTCCACTACCCACCAGGGCGCGCCTGGGGGCCCTGGCGCGCCCTGGTTCCTAGTGGGCCCCACAGGCCCCTTCTGGTGCACTTCTTGGGCCTTCTGAGTGTCTTCTGGGTAGAAAAAATTCTCCAAAAAGTTTCATGGCATTTGGACTCCGTTTGCTATTGATATTCTGCAAAGTAAAAAAAGCAAAAAATAGCAACTGACACTGGGCACTATGTCAATAGGTTAGTCCCAAAAAAAATGATATAAAGTTGCTAGTAAATGAATATAAAACATCCAAGATTGATAATATAACAGCATGAAACAATAAAAAAATTATAGATACGTTGGAGACGTATCAGCCGTCGGCACGCCGGCGGCGCATGCCACGCAGACCGCCCACAGGAGGTGCGGGTCGTACATGAGCACGAGCACGCGCACGCGCATAGGCCTCCCCGCCGTGGCCTCGGAAAGAAAGAGCGATTCGAGGGTGTCGAACGCGTGGCCATGCCGCCTTCGTCGAAGCCGTCGGAGATGGGGGCTATGTACAAGGGGGTGGCGGGAGCTGGACAGTGGCTCGTGGTGATGCACCGGGTTGAGGTGGCCCTATGCCCCCTGGAGGCAAGGCAGAGGACATGGCCGCCGCCTTCGCCGTCTGCTCGGACGGAAGGTGAGGAAGAAGCGCCAAGCACCTCGCCCTGCCTCCGCCTTTTTTTGGATCGAGATTCCAATGCAAGAGAAGAGAAAGGGAGAAGAAAGAGTCATGGGAGGAGGGACGGACAAAGGGATCACACGACGGATGAAGAGAGAATCACTCCACATTGGCTGGGGGTTGGGTTTGGAAAGCAAAATCAGAATCTAGAATGGATCGGGAAGGAGATCGAGGTAGATCGGAAAAGAATCACTCCCTGCCTGTCTCTAACATGTCTAGTTAGGAAAGTTTGAAAAGGTTAGAAAAGTTTTTATAAGGAGGGTGAAAAAATCATTTTGAGAAGATGGTGATGGGAGGTGAGACGAAAATAAGCCATACGAAAAAAAACCAGACGAGGATGGGAGGTGGGACGAAAATAAATCAGAACGGAGACTACCAACTGCTCCATTAGGAGTAGAGATTAGGTAATTATGTAACAATAGTGGTATTGGCAAATCATGCTCCAAACAAAAGGAATATTTTTCAAAGCAAATCATTGGCAAGATGCCTTTAACATTTTTTAGAAGTCCTTTTTTTAACAAGATGAGTTAAAGTTCAGCCAAACCCTATTCGGCGCTTCACGCGCCGTTTGTGGGGGAAATCGCAGACTGCGCATGCTTACTTACCCACTTGGGATCGGCCCATTTCACTTTTTTTCTTCTTCGACTGCACGCGACACCATTTCATTTTTTCGGATGCAGCCTAGGCAGTGCGAAGCTTCTACAAGCTTCTGGCTGGTTTTGGGAAGCTTCTAAGCGGTTTTTCTTTTTTTTGGTTTTCAGGGTGGTTTTCGTTCTATTTTTCTTTTTCCTTTTTCTTTTCTTTTCGAAATGCATGAACTTCTAGCCTATGCGGAGCTTCTAGAAGCTTCCGGCTGGTTTGGGAAGCTTCTAATCGGTTATTTTTTTAGGTCGGTTTTTATTCTCCTTTTCTTTTTCTTGTTCCTTTTTTCTTTTTCTTATCTTTTTTAAATGTGTGAACTTTTTTCAAATATGAAAACTTTCTTCAAATTCATGAACCTTTTTTCAAACATGTGAACTTTTTTCAACTTTTTTTCGAATCCGCAAACTTTTTTCAAATGCATGTATATATTCAAATGCACAAACATTTTCCAAGGACCAACTTTTTTCCAAAATCTACAAACTTTTTAAAATTTCATGATTTTTATTTTCAAAATCGATGAACTTTTCTCCAAATCTGTGAACTTTTTTCGAAGTCGTCAATTTTGTTTTTCATAATCGATGGACATTTTTCAAATATAAAAACTTGTTTTCAAATTTGCAAACTTTTTCTAAATTCTTGAACTTTTTTGAATTTGTGAACGTGATATCAAATCCACTATCTATTATTTTGAACTCATGAACTTTTTCGAATTCATGATTTTTGTTTTGTTTTTTCTAAACTTTTTGAAAAAAAAAATCTTCCAAAAGACAAGGGACTGGTCAACCGTTAACCGAGGGAACCACGGAGGTGCAGTGGGTGCGCCCTGGTGAGCTGCCAGGTCGCCCGTTTGATGGGCCGGCAAATGACTACACGGGGAGCTTAGTAGGAGCTCTTTCAAGGCATGCATCCAACTTATTTGGACCACTGGCTGGGCTATCCAAAATACATTAGGCCCATTTTCAAGGCTCTTCCCCCCAAAATCAACCGACCTGAATCTCTCTGCTTCTTGAAATCGGTTATGCGGGAGACGCTCTGTCCGTCGTCTATATAGCCTCCATCGCCTTCCTTCCTCCCCTCCCATTGTTTCTCCTAGCTTGCTTCCTTCCGCGCCCTCCCTCTCCTATTCATCTGTGCGTTCTTGCGAAGCTGTTCGACCGAGGCGAGATGGCGGGCAAGCGGAAGGCCGACGACAACCTTAACGGGACAAGGCATCCGGATGCGCGGACGGAGCCTACAGCCGGCGACGAACTCGCCGGTACATCGGCGCAGGCATCAGGGCCTACGGCGAATCCAGCCGGCGGCGGCATTGCCGGGACTTCGCAGGCGCTTGCGGGGCTGACGGCGGCGACTACTGGCTCCGCCGGCGGCTCTTCCCAGTCCGGTGGAGGTGAGTGCCCAAGAAATCAAAGAATACGACGAGCGCGGGGTTCGTTCTTGCGTTGATGCCCGCTTCTTGGATTGTAACCTCGTTTCTTGCAGCTGCTCGCGGGGCCGGGGGCGGGTCGGTGTACAGGGGATTCTCCCAGCGGGCATCTCAGGGGATGCCACAGATGCCATCTCAGGGGATGCTCCGGCCGCCGCGGGGCAATCCAGGTGCGTTGCTTCCCAAGATGCTCCGGCCGCCGCTGGGATTCTGATCCGTGCGGTTCTTGGTTCTTCATTGATGTCGGAGTTCGATTTCTTGGTTTCTGTTGCAGCCGTTGGGAGTGCGCCCTTCCCGTACCAGTACCACGCGCCGACCGGCAATGATTCGCTCTCCGGCCAGAGCCAGATCGCCGGCCCCGGGCAGCCGCGCGGCCATTCCGGCTCCGGCGGGGTAATTCGCGACGCGTTACTTTCCATTCATTCATTATTTGGGCTTGCCATGCCGCCATGAACTCATTGATTTCTTCTTGGATCTTCGCATTGCTGAGCAGCCTTCTTCGGCGATCTCTTCCGCAAGCGCGCCAGGTGCTCCAGTTCCAGTCAATCCCCTCGTTCGAGCGTGCCCTCGTTGCAACAGGCCCACGATCGTGTTTTGGGGCTTGGCGCCATTGTGCGCGGATTGCTTAAGCACTTTCGTCATCAGCTACGTGCTTCCGCGGCACCCGGAGATCCGCTACGACGGCGCGCGCGCGACGCAGGGTCAGGGCATCACGAATGGTCACCAGCGCCAGCTCGACCACCGCCTCCGCCAGCCTTCTTCCGCGGCGCTGCCACGGGCACGGGCTGCCGTCGGCCCACTCAGAAGGGCACCGAGTGATGGCTGGTGCAATAATTGCCTAGCGCTAACCAGGGAGGTTTTGGGCTCGTCGCCCTTGTGCGAGGTTTGCTACAACCGTCTCTTCGTCGCCGGCGACGTGCCTCCGCAGCACGCGCAGACTGGCGCCCACGTGCTTCCGAGTCCGGTCCCCAGCTACGCGGGTGTGCCACGGGGGCCAGTCCCTGCCAGTGAGCAGCAGTACCGGGCTGCGGCCATTGGGCCTTCTTCGAGCTCGAGCTCGGCCGTGGGTTCGGGCCCGATCTGCCAGGCTTGTGGCCACCCCTTCGGCACCGGCAACAGGGCGTGCAGGTTTTGGCACCTCCACGGCCCGCCACCGCCAGGGCTCGGCTAGCTCAAATCTCGTCGCTCCAATCAGTGTGAGTGAGCATGTCTTCTGAACTCTGGCAGCCTTCTCTGCTTGCTCTGTTTTGACACATACAGTTTAAAGATGCTGCCTTGAGTAGTACATACAGTAGATGATATACTTGATTGTTTCCTTTGTCAGTGCTCTGACATTATAAAATGATACTCTTCATACTTGTTGTGGATGCCAGTGTGCAATCTGATTCGTTAATCTTTGGCTTCTTTCCTACGCTTTGATTTTGCCTCAGTTGTGTGGTTCACTTTCAGTTCATCCAAATGAGTACTCGAGAGCTTCTCCTTGGTACTGATTCAGTTTGAGAATACATTTTATATTACACTAGTGATGAAACTGATGATCATTCGGTGGTTATTTCCGTTTATATCTTTCTGTTCTATGTCGTCAGTAAATGATAATTTGTGCAGAGAATAGGTTGATTCGTTAGAGTAACATTTTGCTGTTCCTGACGCTTTGCTGTTGCATCATTTGTTTGACTGATTCAGTTTTTGTTAAACCGAATGAGTGCTCAATTTACTTATTCGGACAATGTATCATGATTTCTAAACCCAGGAGTTTGGTGAAAGGCGATATAACATAACCCAATATCTAGGTTTATTAAGCAAGTGATATTGAGTGGACTCTCACGATGATTTATGCAATATACATTATTTTTTGTAAAATCTTCTCTAATAATTATATACGGTATTGACATACATTTTAGAGTTGTACAGTAATGCTAGTCATGAAAGTCCTTTAACCTATTGGAGACCTGTAGTTACCATGCAAAAGAAAAAAAAAATTGGAGACCTGTAGTTTGCTTACTGTGATACTGTCGGAAGAATCGCCCACTACAGTGATTTAGCTAGCCGGTCCATTAACTGGAGTTTAGGAAGCCTTCGCACAGTTTTAGGTAGGTTCTTCCTCCGATTTCGGAACGTTACGCTCTGAAAGATTCCATCCAGTTTTTATTTATTTTATTTTTTATTTTCTGCACCATTATATATTTTTTAGTTTTTTACTATTTTTCTTGGTTTTTAGTTCCTGTTTATTTTTACTTTTCCTTCATTTTTTTTACTTTACCTCTCTTTTTCAAAATATCATGAGTATTTATTTAAATTCATGAAGATTTTCTAAATTTTGTAGTTTTCTACAAAATTTTAAAACATTTTTTAGTTTTGTGAATATTTTTCAAATTCATGAACTTTTATTTGAATTCATGAATATTTCTCAAATTCTTGAATGTTTTTTGAAATTATGATAATTGTTTTCAAACTCATGTATATTTTTTTCCAAATTCCTAATTATATTTCAAATTTGTACTTTTTTTAAATTCATGATTTAAAATTTCCTCATAATTGTGATTTTTTAAAATTAAAATAAAACCAACGGTGAAGAAAAAACAAAGTAAAAAAAGTCACCATGCACTCTCATTGAGGTCATTCCTCGGATGAAAAAAAACCTTGTTCAAAGGACATTGTCCGGCTAGGTCAGAAGTGTCCGTTTGTGAGCACATTTTATATCATTATGTCCTTTGTCATCAGTAAATGATGATTCCGGAAGAGACTATGTTGATTCGTTGATATTTTATTGTTTCCTGATGCTTTTATGATGCCTCATTTGTTTCACTGATTCGGTTTCTTTTAAACGGAATGAGTGCTCTTTTTTCGTACTATGTATCTTGATTTCTAAATCCAGGAATTTGGCCATATAACATCACCTGGTATCTATGTATTTTTAAGCAAGTGCTTTGGAGTGAAGTCACGTGAAGATTTATTCAATATACTAATATTATGTACTAATGATGTACATTTGAGAGTTGTACAGTAATGCTACTCATGAAAGTCCTTTAACCTATTATTAGGCCTGTAGTTTTCTTACTGTGATACATATTGGAAGAATTGCCTACTACCGTGATTTAGCTAGGCTGGCCCATTAGCTAGAGTGTATGAAGCCATCGCCAGTTTCACGGGGGTTCTTCCTCTTGTTTGGGAACCGAACGCTTGGTTTTTGAAAGATTATGTCTGGGTTTTTTTTTCTACACCGGTTTATTTGGTTTTATTTTAGTTTTTACTAGGAAAATTGCCCGTGCGTTGCAACGGGAGAAAATGATGGGATGCAGAGCCGACTCCGCGGTAGTGTTGAGTACCTTTATGGGAGGCCACCATCGAAGGGGGCGTTGGCAAGGTGGAGGGAATTAACTTGGGCAAGAAGAGATTGCAATTGATAAGGAGGACCCGGGGGGAGGCCAATGGCACGGTTCCAAGCGATGGCAACAGAGCAGTTGAGCTAGTCATCAACCCAGGCAACTGCATGAGCTAGAAATTTTCAAGCCTTTTTTTGTACTGAGTGAGTTTATATGTATCGTAGTCAGGATTAATAAAGCTCAAGAGTATCTGACATTAAAAAGGAGGTATCTTGTTCTTTTATTATATACGCACTTCGTGGCAACCAAATAATATACTCCCTCCGTCCCAAAATAAGTGCCTCAAGCTTATTATAACTTTGTACTAAAATTAGTACAAAGTTGAGACACTTATTTTGAGACGGAGGGAGTAGATGCAAGAATGCGTTGAAGGGAGATGAAGCAATGCTCCAAATAGGTCATGTGAGCTCCAAAGAGGTTGACGTCCTATCTGAAAAATTAAAACAGGAACATTGTATTGTTTTTCATGGGTAGCCATTTTCAAAGAAACCACTATAGAGAAGCGGCATAGCAGATTACTTGGTGGCATCAGGCTAAAGTACGTTGTATGGCTCATCCTAACATAAAAGTTACATCCTATATGAATTAAATTTGTTTTGGGCACCATAAAAATGGTACGCTGGAATAAGAAAAATATCAAAGTTAAGACAATTAGAATGTAGATTGCTCAATATTGATCATCAGCCACTAATTCAGGAAAGTGCATAGAGCTGCAGATATAAATGATAATTAGAATGTTGAATGCTCAGTATCGATCGTCGACGATTAACTGGAGAAGTGCATAACTTGAGAGAAGCTAACAGGTCAGTATATGTTAGAACATTGTAGCTACACTATTGCACAAATCTGCAAGAATACCAAGATCACCCGCAAACTATTTATGACATGTAGCACGGTGATAAAGAAAAACTTATTTAATGAACTGAAGACCATAAATCTTGAATAGGATATGTGGCACAACATATACAAAATCGCAAGTTGGTCAAGGGATCCAACTTTAAAAAATTGATAATTGTAATTAAAAGCATCTCATTTAACAGTTTCAGGTCATCTAACTCTCGCAATGAAAAGCCATAAATACATGCATACATGTTATACTTCATTTTTCCTCTATGTCCATTTAGTGTATCTCCAAAACTAAAAAAGGGCTGAAACATTTTATAAAAAAAGTTCCGACAACAAAGTAATTAATTTACAGCAAGAGCATATTATACGGATATTCTCTACCAAGAATTCAGGCCCAGATAACATAACAATAGTCTGAAAAGACGGGCGAAAAGGTTCACATAACAATGGAATCTCTTCTTTTTTTTTCAAGGGCAGAAAGCCTTATTGATTCTCAAATATAGTTTCATTACATCACTAGCTATGAAACGGGTGATCGACTGGACATTGGCAGCTAACAAACGGGCTACAATATCACTAGCTATGAAGACTAGAATCCTCGTAAATCGCCCAATTTGGCCATCCATCCATCCATCTTCGAGATGAGCGCCCTTTGCTTCTGCAGTAGCTGCCGATCGAGTTAACTCTCGACGATGGCGCGCATGCTCCTGACGTCGTCCATGGCGACGCGCACGGTTCGGAGGGGGTCGTCGCGGGGGAAGTTGCCGTCGTAGATCACTTCGACGTAGCCGTCATCTGCTGCGTCGGAGACGACGCGGGCGGCGAGCCAGAGCAGGAGGCAGTGCCCCGTCGGCAGGATCCCAGCGCGCGTGCGCACCTTCACCGTCATGCCCTTCTTCACCCAGGTTGACGGAGAGCGCGGTCGGGTCGCTGCGGATGGCATCACCTTCATGCCGGACGCGGTCGGGATGAGAGCGGATCGGCGCGGCGGGGCGGTGCACCTCTTCGCAACCTGCCCCATCGGCACATAGGCGATCTCCTTGGCCACGGCGGCATGTTGCTTCTTGGTGGCGACCGCGGCCGGCGCGTGCTGCAGGATCGACGCAGGCGACATCGCGACTCCGGCTCGCGGGCGTGGCATCGGCATGGTCATGGACGACGGCTTCTTCGTCGCCGGTCCGGCTGGCTCGTCCGCGGACGAGTTGTGGGTCGACGCAGAACTCTGGTTTGCAGATGACTTCTTGACGATCCCTCCTTTGGGCGCGGCGGCGAGCTTCCTGCGCCGGTGGAGCTCCCGGCGGATCGCGCAGCGCTCCGAGGAAGAGCGCTTCGCCATGAGAGCCGGCATGGCTTGGTCTTTGCCTCTTTGGTGGTGGTTGCGGAGGAGGAGCCGGCGAGAAGATTTACGATGAAAAGAGGAGGGGCGCTATGCTATATATCAAGCGAGCACGAGGCGGTGGCCTCGCCATGTTGGCGTCGGAGTGGGACTGACCGGAGGCGTAGGAACTAAGCAATGGCGGGGAAGGCTGGTTACTACCGGATTAGACATTTGATTGATATTCGGATTGGACTGCACGTACGTACGTAGATTGCTTATCAAGGCGCCGATTGACTACGGGATTCGACGCCCTGATCAGCTCAATGGCCCGACGAGCTCGATCGCGTGCGTCATCAGGGCGTCGGGACTGGGAACCAATCTAACGCGCCCCCCGTATGATGGCAATGTACATCAGTACATGGGCGCCAATCCGAGCGGTGCGCCCAACCGGCCGACCCATTTGTTTTTGGAAAATGCACCTACCATACAAATGCTCTTGTGAAGTGTGCCCGCCCATTCGGCCTTCTCGACAGTTTTTCAACTTGCATATATTCATAGCCAAACATAGCAAATCTATATCCCAATATAGTGTGCGAATAACTTTGAAAGATGATCGTTGGATGAAGCCAATCCGACGGTGCAGAGATGACAAATCCGAGCACTACTGGCCATTGGATATTATCTACATTCCATCAGATTCTGCCACATGTACAATTTGGAAGACTCCATGGTTGAACTTAAGCTTAATGCACAAACCTCAAAACACAAGCACTTCTCCTTTGTTCTAGAATCTTCCGTATCATAATTGCCCAAACTTGTTTTTTCAGATGAATTGCCATTATTTGTTTTTACTTTATGTTTTACAACGCACAATTCCATGAATCTTAAAATAGATTAACTTTTTATAAAAATTAATTGATTTTGAATTAGATGAACTATAAAAATTAAACGAATCATCTACATCATGCATATATGACTCGAAGGTTACATGCTATAGCGTGGTATTTATTCATAATTTGGTTGCCAAATCTAACGCGTGCAATGCACGTGTACCTTACTAGTAGCAAAATAGAAAGCAAATAGATAGATTTTTGCATAGTCCCATATGCCATGCCGGCATACACGCCGGAAAGCCATCCACGAAGGCATCTTCCAGAGTCCACAAAGCACTTATGGTTTCATATGTAGGTTTATTGAAGAGCTTGAGCTGATAAAAGAACCAGTACAACAAAGCTCAAGGCGAGGGACAGCTGCAGTGCATGCCAACGTCCAGCGCCCGAAACCTCCTCCGCCGGGCTTTGCCAAAATCCACGTCGACGCTGCTTGCCAACACGGAAGAGGAGGGACAACAGCGGCAGTATGTAGAGATGCCAATGGAAACTTCTTGGGGAGCTCAGTTCTTTGCATAGCAGGTGTGGATGATCCGGCTATCTTGGAGACAGTCTCTTGCAGGGAGGCTCTTGCCCTTGCTCAAGATCTAAACCTCCATGATGTGGTAGTGGCGTCGGATGCAAAGGACGTCGTTGGTGCAATCAACAAATCATGTCAAGGACCAAATGGAGCCATCATTGCAGAGATCAATAACTTATTAACTCTGTTTAATAGTACTTTTACTTTCGAGTGTCGTGCCGTTAATGCCGAGGCACATAGTTTAGCCAAGCATGCCTTTTCTTTGGGTCTGGGACGCCACGTGTGGTTTGGCCAATCCATGATCAGCGATGTATCCCACAGATTGTGGCTTTCTCTGAATAAAGCTTGGTATTACCGCTCAAAAAAAATGCAAGCCTTGAAAGAGGGCAAATCCTAAAGGGCGCCCTCTGCTCCCCTTCCTTGACCGGCAAGTTTCGAACCCACGACCTCCTCGTCGAGATTGTGTACAACCTTTTTATTCCTTTGTTCTTCTTTCTTTTTCTTTTTCTTTTTCATTTTTCCTTTTGTTTTGGTTTTTCTTTTTTCTTTTTCCTTTTTTTACTTCGATGAAAAAAGTTCACTGAATTTTATGAATGTTTTTTTGAATTCGGTGAACTTTTTCTCAAAATCGATGAATATTTTCTAATTCATTGAACTTTTTTCAAATTCGATGAACTTTTCTAAAATCTGGGGAAGAATTCGAATTAATTAACTTTTTTCAAATTCAATAATTTTTTTGTAATTTCGATGAACATTTAAAAAAATCATGAACTTTTTTCAAAACTGATGAACTTTTTTAAAAATGGTGAAGTTATTTTTTCAAATTCGACGAACATTTTTCAAAATTGATGAGCTTTTTTAAAATTCGTGAACTATTTTTGATGTTCTCAAACCAAGCCTTCTTTTTTAGGGTCATCTTGCTTGTGTCGGCCGCCATGATCTCAACTTCCTTGGAGATATGCGTGAGCTCGTCCTCCCTTGCTCTTCTTTTGGGATTGGCCTCTTGATGTCGACCTCCTTCGCTCTTGCTTTGGCATTGGCCTCTTCGATCTCGAGCTTTTTATTTCGTATGTTGAAGTAGGTCTTCTTCACCCTCCTCTTTCTCTTGGCGCTTCTTCTCTTCCTTTTGGGTCATGATCCCCTTCAAAGTTTTTTGCAAGGTTCACTTGGGTCGTCGACCGTTGA
>JAAAXO010000116.1:0-27750 GCA_011799875.1 Thinopyrum elongatum | reverse complement strand
GCTCCAGTGCAGGGCAGCTGGAGTGGATGATGCTGTGCAGTGAGGCCTCCGACAGATGAACCAACACAAGCGCAAGTTTTTTCAGCAGTGGCAGTCGAAGCATTTGTACCAGATTGTCTGCTAGATGGCACCGGGTCAAGGTGGCGGTGTGGAGAGAGGAGGAAAACCATGAGATGGGCATCGGTGGTGAGGGCACAGATGCAGCTATTGGTGGTAACCTATCGCTGTAGTAATGGTAGAACTCAAGCTGCTGGAGTTTATCGAATTGACGGGATGTCAGCCAGGCGGCCACCGTGCAGGGTATGTCCAGCAGGTAGCATGCCGGGATGCAGATGCGTTGAATGGAGCCCTGGTGGGAGGAGATGATGGCTCCGGGGAGTTCAGAATCATCATCGACAGATAGCTGACGACAGTCGAGATTAAGAGGCGCGGCGCGCCACAGAGTGCGCCACCGAGATGCGAGGACTTGTGTGCGGCAGCCATCCTTGGTGAGGAGAAGGGAGATGATCTCCCCAAGGATGCCGTCCGGGAGATCGCTGATGCGGTCCGCCGGAGATTCTACTAGTTCCTCAGGTCCAGGGGGGCGTGGCCGCTTCTGGCCGTGCAGTCGGGTCCAAGATCTACATCCGGCGGCGGCGCTGGCCGGAGCCTCATCTGTGTACATACCAATCTGAAAGAAAAAAAATGGCAGAAACATACATGTAGGACATTCAAAATTAATTCTCAAGATCTAGAAAAAAAGGCACAAACATATATGTAGGACATTCAAAATCAATTCTTAAGATCTGGCCACGAATTATTAGCACGCAAGCTAACCCTAGTCGGATTATTAGCAAAAATCATTTGTAAAGAACAAACAATTAATCACTAACTCTATACGGATAACATTCAAACAATCAATACACTACGTGCATCTAACGGATCTTAATTACTCTGATTTCATGGACTGAGAGAACATAACCATAGTATTTGTATTCCAAATAAATTATAGAGGGGGGGGGAGTAACCAGAGAAAACACATGTTGCCGCACAAATGGCTATATAGATGACTAACCGGTTTTCCGTCGGAGTCGCAGTCGTTGCCGGAGTTGCTGTTGACCTCCGGCTCCGGCTGGGGGGGGGGGCACGACGGCGCCGACGAAGTCACGGTCGTGCTGCTGCCCGCGCGAGACCTTGTCGGCGGCGACGGCAACCTCTGTGCCCAGCTTCACGCGTTGCGCGGGTGCTTCACCAGCCCCGACGTCGCCACTCCCTCTGATGGTGCGCTTCGACGGCATCCTCATACACTCCAGAGTCCAGACGTTGGTGACCACTGTGGATCGGGGGTGCGGCCGCCTATTATGGCCGGCGGCTCGGGCGCGCAATTAATACAGACCAGTGGGAGCGAGGCAGGCGACGGTCAAAAGCTGTCTTGCCTCCTGGTGAGCCTGCGCGGCGGAATTCTGCCATTCCTATCATCATTTCACACAGCTACTCGCACGCCTCCCGTCAATACGCACACCTGCATGCACGCCTCCCAGTATGCTTGCGCGGCGGACTGCTTGCATGCGTCCCGTCAACACACGCCTGCTCGCACGGCACACGGGGCGTGTGGCAGCACGTATATTTTTTAGTTTATTGATGATTCATTCTGCCGCTTTACTGCTTAACTGAAGCATGGCACGGTCTAACGCACACGGTCCACATAAATAATCCGTATGAGATATTGGTTGCCAGTTTTTAATAATCTCCCGTTTGTAAGAAGATTATATCAAAACGGGTCTCATTGACAAAAAAATACAATATCACAGTCTACTGGTGTCCATATATGACACCACGATAAGTTTCATGAATTTCGACTAAGTTTTGGATTTACTGAATTTTAAATATATATATTCTCAATATTTTGAAATCTTTTGCACAGGGAAACATGCACCCAGGGACACATATGATTTTGCAATCCATTTTGGTGCACATGTAGCTTAAATTTGATTTTTGTACATTAAATCCCTAGGAAATCAATCAATGTATAAAAACGATCGAATGATGTCTATTTTTTTTTTAATTTAACACGACACTCCGCCTTTGGTCACATGTTCACTGCAGAAAAAGTTTGACATGCCTCAGAGTGGCTGTGGTGGTGCGGGATGTGTGTGTCTGTGTGTGTGGGGGTGGGGGGGGGAGGGGTCCAGCAGTACACTATGAGTCATGAACCTCCGTGTGGGATTATTGATCATTTTGTGAGTCATATATGCCACATCAAAGTCGTGAATTGGTTATTTAAAGCATTACACAGCCCTTTCATACATAATGTTCGGGCCACATGCATGCATTGGTGGTCCTCTCGGACACTCTCCCTCGTGCGGTTATCAGCGACGTGCCCATTCGTTAGCCCGCAAAGGTTTTCAGTTTCCACCGACAACGAGAGGCATTTGACCAAAAGGTGGATTCATCTTGGCATGTGTGTGGTGTGGATCATGGTGGGATTCCATATCAAAGTTCGAGCACGTGCGTACACACTCCCACCGGCTTAAAGTGAGGGGGCTACACGCATCGTGGTGTAGTGCGTTTCCGGTTTGCGAAGCATGTGCCACGTCAAAGTTGTACATTGGGTATTCAACATCACATAACACACGGGCGCATGCACGTGGTGGTTTTGTCCTATGACATCACTCGTCTGTGCCTCTCTCTTTGGGCCCACGAGGTCGTCGTCGACCAGTTGAACGTACAACAAGAGAGAGGTTAATTTGAACAACAAGGATGGTTCTTTTTTGGTTTGTGTTACGTATATGCATGGTATAGGAGTATGTACATGTCAAAGAGGGGGCAGCATGAATACTCTATATATATGCGTGTCATATCCTCGCTCCATGTGGGGACTTTTCGGTTCCCGAGGCAGGTGCCACATCAAAGTTGTACATTATATTGGTATTCAAACATCACGCAATACCATGCAGGCGGTGGTTGCCCTATATATAGTAACTCACTCGCGTGTGGCGCTTCCATCCGTGGGCATGCGAGGTTGTCCTCCATCACTTTGACCCAACGAGAGAGAGGTTAATTTGATCATCAAGGAATGATTCTTTTTTGGTTTGTGCTATACAGTAGAAGTACATATATACCACGTGTCGAATGGGGGCGTACATATAGCACATACCACGCGTCATGAATCTCGCGCTCTCTATGGGGACTTTTTGGTTTCCTATATACGTGGTGCCACATCAAAGTTGTGCATTGCGTATTCAAACATCACACAAACACCTCTTTGGGCCACATGCAGACGGTGGTACATAGTCCTATATAGGATGATCACTCGCGTGCGACGTATGCTTCGCTTCTGTGTTGGGCCCGCGAGTTCGTCGTCCATCACTTTGACCCAGCGAGAGAGAGGTACGTTTGACGAACAAGGAGGATTAATTCTTTTAGGGCTGTGTTACTAGGTGTATTCATAGTACGTGTCGAAGGGGGGGTGACCAGCTTGGTCCATCACTTCCACCGACAGCGCGAGAGAGGTTAACTAATTTGACTTAGGAGGGGATTAATTTTTTGTTTTGTCTTGATATAGATCATGATGTGAGATTACATATATATAATAGCGCATCTGTATACATGAATCCATCCCGCTGGATCGAAGGGGGGGGCGAGCACACGACACGTCATGAACGACCTCTTGCTCTGTGTGGGGACCTCTGCGATTTTCAACGCATGCACCACATCAATGTTGTGCATTGGGTCGGGTATTCAACACATATGCATGCATCACACACCTCCATAAATATGTTCGGGACACACGCATGCAATAATGGTTGTCTTTGGACACACTCTCACTCGCTTGGTTATGGGCGGCAAGCCTATATATATTCATGGGCCCGCGTGGACGTCCATCATTTCGACCAACGATGAGAAAGGTTACCAGGGTGGATTCTTCTTCTTTGCTTCGAGTTACCGTATAGTAGGTCGACCCATTCCAAGCCTAATTAAGTTTGAGCACATGCTACTCGTCGTGAACCCTCGCTCGGTGTGGGGATTTTACGGTTCCAAAGCATGGTGCCACATCAAATTTGCGCATTGGGTATTCAAACACCACACACACCACTTCCATATACATACTTGGGCCACATGCACACAGTGGGTTTGTCTTCATACAGTACTCCCTCGCGAGGTTATCGGCGACAAGCTAGCCCATTTTGCGGTGCCGTGTGGACGTCCATCACTTTGACCAACAACGAGCGGGGAGAGGTTGTACGACCAAGTTGGATTCTGCTTGGTCTGTGTTACAGTACGTCTTGGTGAGATGCCCTCCCCCCGACGTGTGTGTATGTGTGGGAGGGGGGCTACTTCGCGCTACCTGCAACCTCTGTGGGGTCGGGGAAGTCCGGTTAATTTGCGAGGCACATGTGCCACATCAAAGTTGTGAATGGTAGTTAAATTTCACACACCACACCCTTTTCATACATATAGTAGGGCTACCCGCATGTGGTTCGTATGTGGTGTCACCCATCTCGCGCCACAAGCACACATTTGTGGGTCGGCACACAGTCCACCTTTGTCGGGAAGCGAAAGGGGAAGTTTGACCATATATATATGATGGACGCCTATAGGTTTTGTGTTACAGTAGGGCAAGATTTCAGACCTAGCTATTTGGGGGCATGCATTCGTAGCTAGGATTCCCTTGCCACCGACACGAAGTGGGGTTCGTAGGGGGTGGCTGACTAGCAATACTGTGCTTTTGTGCGACAGGTGCCACATCAAAGTTGTGCATTGGGTATTCGAACATCAAACCACCCTTTTCATACATATATTTGGTCCACATGCAAGTGTGTTCGTGTTCTGACCCTCTCCCGTGTTATTCTTTTTGCCAAATTTATAAACAGCACACGAGTTGGATGTAGAAACCGTCTGCGATTGGGTACGCAACAGACACGGTTCGATCAGACTACCCGTGTGCCACGCCCGTGCCCTACAGTCCCTCACATCAGCACAGTAGATTGGACTCCACGAGGCTTGCCTCCCGGTCTCGAAAATATCTACTGCCTCGTAATCTCGAAAATATCTACCGCCTGGAAGGTTTTAATGTTTGATAGCACATGATTAGTATGTGCGGACCGTGTTCGATGTCTGTTACTCCCGCTCTGCTTTAGTCCCTCGATTCAAATTTTCAGTAGCCCCGGCATTGTACTCCCGCCTCTGCATCCCTCGCAATCTCAAAAATATCTGCTCGCCCTTGATTCAAATTTTCAGTTGCCCCGCCTTGTTACTCCCGCCTCTGCATCCCTCGCAATCTCAAAGATATCTGCTCGCCCTTTATTCAAATTTTCAGTTGCCCCGGCATTTTACTCCTGCCTCTGCATCCCTCGCAATCTCAAAAATATCTGCTCGCCCTTGATCCAAATTTTCAGTAGCCCCGCCTTGTTACTCCCGCCTAGTAAAAATTTTAGTTGCCGCGGTATTTCCTCAAACACCACCTTGCCCTCCCTCCACACACACCACACACTCCCCAAAACCTCCGCTCACATGGACACACACCACCCCTCCCTCGCTCGAAACCATTGGTAGGTCGCCGCCATCGCCGCCGCCATCCTCAACCTCTGCCTGTGTGCCGGGCAGCTCGAGGAGCCAATGGCCAAAAAGAGGTTTATCGCGGCCTCTTCGCCCGACGCCGGCGAGGTGGCCGCCGAGGTGACCCCGTCGTCCTCCGCGGGCTCTTTATCGATCCGCCATCACCGGTCGCTCGATCCGCCCGCCGCCGCGCCCCTACGCCGGTTCAAGGACTTCCCCGTCCTCCCTCGGGCCCGACCGCCGACGAGGTCCTACCTCGGGGTCCGGCAGCGGCGGTGGGGGACGTGGGTCGCTGAGATTACGGATCGGGAGACCCACACCCGCCGGTGGCTCGGTAGCTTCCACACGGCTGAGCTCGCGGCCATGGAGTACGACTGCTGGCAGGTCCGCTACCACGGCGCGGCGGCTAGGCTCAATTTCCCCTTCGGCACATGTCCGGTCGACCTCGTTCCGCCGGAGCTAGGGGTGGTGAGCTCGGCTATGGCGCGGGAGGACTGCGAGGCGTGGGAGCACGTCAAGGCCGAGGCCGCCGACGAGGCCTACATACAAGAGCTCCGCCGGTAGCAACCGGAGCTCGTGGAGGCGGAGCGGGTGATCTTTGCCGGCGCGGAGGGCGGCGAGGTTATCGTGCTCTCCTCCGATGACGAGGTCGAAGGCGGCGAGGACGGCGGCACGGAGGGCATCGAGGTGGGCTGCGAGGACGAGGAGATTGACGTCGACAAGTGGATGAGTGTCTTCCCCAACGACCCCGATGACAGCACTGGCCCGGACCCGGCTCGCGGCACACCGTACCTGACGAGGAAGGATTGGCTCGACCTCCACTTCGACCGAAAGTAGTTTAGCTTAGTTTAAATTTATTTTTTATGTTTGGTTATGCAAAACTATCTATGTTTAGGTTTGAATGCATGCTACTTTCGGTTGAACCTGCTTTAAACTTGATCAAATTGAAGTTTACAACGTTAAGTTTAGGGGATCGACCAGAAACGGCCAAAAATTGCTGGAGTATATATATATCCACTAAGGGTTTTAGTCCGTTAACTTTTAAAGGATCGACTAGAGATGGCCTTATGCCTTGTTTATTTCAGTTCTTCACAATGTGATGCTGTATATGTGCAACTATTTGCCGTGCAGTTCAATTTCATCAATAACAGTTTCAACAATACCACTAAGAATTACGATATTTGGTTGTTGTTAAGAATGTTGCAGTTAACATGCCTTCTTGTTTTTTTAACAATAACTAGTGTACTTTAGACCTGCACAATACCAGTTTGAATGACTATTTGCTTGTTTTTAAATGTTATGCCTGATGCAGTTAACACACCTTTTCACTTCTTGTTTTGCTTAACTAGCATGCTTAAGCCTGCACACTGAAGCTATCACTTGTAGATTATGTTGTCTACCATGGATATATTTGGTTGATGTTTAGCCTGTTGTGCTTAACATGCCTTTATATGTACTCATACAGGACAATATTGAGAACAGTGCTGTTTTCCATCGAGATTAGTTTCATCGCATTGCTTATATGTACTCACTGTTCAGGATATCGGTAGCTGGTACCATATAGCCTGGGGGCTGATAAGGGATTAATCGTCGAATCGGACATTTCACTGAATATATCTGTAACCTATTTATCAGTAGGCTAACTAGGGCCATATTTAATATATCTGAGGCTACATAGCAACATGCATTGTACTAAATGACTAAATATGCAATCCCAGGCTACATAGCAACAAGGAAGAGTGTTACCTTAATGTTCTGATGATGTCTAGATATACATGTAATAAAATCTTATATAATGGGATGGAGGGAGTGTTGTACTACATCATTTTGCAATTGTTGTTTAGCTTCTAATATTAACTTGGTGCTTTTAGGTATATATGTCATTGCCAAAGATCCACACTTCGACCCTTTCTGCGTATGGGGCAATGAGATATTCATGAACCAGCATCAAGTGAGGAAACTGATAAAGATTGTTATTAAAATGGGTCAAAAGATGTCAATCGAACTATTTGTTTACACTTTATGCAAGACAATAGTGAACTGCAGGATGGTAAGTAAGAACTCTGTAGCCTTCTTTTTACTGCCCATAATGAGTTGTGTTAGATGACAATGTCTGAATCTTTTTTCCTTTGCAGTGGATCCTGAAGCAGTTCACTCAAGATTACCTCTCAAACTACATGATTGGCGGCCGGCCATCACAAGGGGTTGGACTAGAGTCGTGCGTGCCTTCTGCATCCAGGAGAGCACAATAGGGCCATTCCGCTTCACCTTGTTCAGCAACCAGAATGTCTGTCGCCTCTTTCTTTACCATCTGTAATAGTACAAGTATAGAACCCTGGTTCATCATTCTTTATTTGGTGCTTATGTAATTCTTAAACATATGTACCTGTGAATCGAATAATGCATTGGTTGTTTGAACCTGATGGATATGAATAAAGCTACAGCCTACTTTCAAGTTCAAATTAGGTACAATTTTAAATAGCAGCAATTAAATTAGGGTGAAATTACGTTGTGCAGGTCATTACGGCGCACACGGTCAATAAAAGCACAGCGTGTGCGATATACATCATAATCCGATACGGTTCACGGAGAGGAAACATGTGTAACAATGCACACAGTTGCCGTTTGCAAAGCGTGTGTGATGTCAGACACTATCACATACGGTGCGGGAAAACTAAATGTGTGTGATTGTCTACCTATCGTACATGGTTTATAATAATGAACTGTTTGTGATGTGCCAGGCATCGTAAACGTAGAGCCAGTTTGGTACGTGCCTGGAAAACTCCTGTGCCTGGAATCTGCCTGGTTTTAGGTAAAACCACAAAACTCCGACTGCGATGGCAATGCGAGCACAAACGAGTAGTAAGGATGAAGCATTTGGGATATTCGAGATATCAGAAACGGTTATATAGGGACAACTGTATGCATCAAGGCTCCCTATCCCCGACGGTTTCTGGGTCATGTGGGAAGGACCCCCCTATTGCCCACACTCACTTGGCGATGGTTCCAAATGCCGTCGCGGAAAGGGGTTAAAAACCGTTTGTATAGCACCTCGTTGTACCAGTGATTAATCCAAAAACACAAAAATATCTTGTTGCAATTTATTGTTATTTATTTTATCTCGTGTTCCCGCGAGATCTATTTATCCGATCTACTATAAATTTATCTATCTCTTTACCTGGGAGGGATTGACAACCCCTCTTTTACGTCGGGTTGCAAGTATTTATTCTTTGTGTGCAGGTGCCGTTCACGTAGTGTTGCGTGGTTCTCCTACTGGTTCGATAACCTTGGTTTCATCACTGAGGAAAATACCTACCGTAGTTGTGCTGCATCATCCCTTCCTCTTTGGGGAAATACCGACGTAGTTCAAGCGATATCAAAAGGAATTTCGAGCGCCGTTGCCGGGAAGACATCATCAACATCTATCAGGTTCCAAATCACAAATCTCATCTCCTTGCAATTTCCATTATTTGCCATATGCCTCTCGTTTTCATCTCCCCCACTTCACAAACATTTGTTGTTTTATTCGCCCTCTTTTTCATTCGCCATTTTCTCGACAGATCTGTTTTTCAGTGCAATCTTGTTGCGTAGTCACGATGACTCAAGAGAACACCAAGTTGTGTGATTTCTCCAATACCAACAACAATGCGATTGCTCCTCCCGCCACTAGTGCGGAGTCTTGTGATATTAATGCCGCTTTGTTGAATCTTGTTATGAAAGATCAATTTTCCGGTACTCCTAGTGAGCATGCCGCGTCCCATCTTAACACATTCGTGGAATTATGCAATATGCAAAAGAAAAAAGATGTGGACAATGATATTGTGAAGTTGAAATTATTCCCGTTTTCTTTGCGAGATCGTGCAAAACTTTGGTTTTCTTCTTTGCCTCGCAATAGTATCAATTCTTGGGATAAGTGCAAAGATGCTTTTATTACTAAGTATTTTCCTCCCGCGAAAATTATTTCCCTTAGGACGCAAATCATGAATTTTAAGCAACTTGAGCATGAACATGTTGCGCAATCTTGGGAAAGAATGAAATTGATGCTCAGAAATTATTCTACTCATGGTTTAAATCTTTGGATGACCATACAATTTTTTTATACGGGATTGAATTTTGTTTCTAGATATCTTTTAGATTCCGCCGCGGGTGGGACTTTTATGGAGATTACTTTGGGTGAAGCTACTAAATTACTTGATAATATTATGGCAAATTATTCACAATGGCATACTGAAAGAGCTCCTACTAGTAAAAAGGTTAATTCGGTAGAAGAAATAAATTCTTTGAGTGAAAAAGTTGATGCTCGTATGAAGTTGGTTTCCAATAAAAATGCTCCTATTGATCTTAATGATGTGCCTTTGTCTACTTTGATTGAGCAAAATTGTGATGCCGTAGAAGTAAATTTTGTCTCGCGAAACAATTTCAATAACAATACTTATAGAGGTAATTTTAATCCTAGACCTTTTTCGGGAAATTCCTCTAATAATTATGGTAATTACTATGGTAATCCTTCTTATAATAATAATAGGAACACCTCTGATCTTGAGAATAATATTAAAGAATTTATCAATGCTCAAAAGAATTTTAATACTATGATAGAATAAAAGTTGAGTAAAATTGATGATATGTCTAGAAGCATTGATAGAATTTCTCATGATGTAGAAAATCTCAAGATGAAAATTTTTGTGCCTAAGGTTGAGGAATCAATTAAATCTTTATATGTTTCTGTGGATGAAAGTAAGAAAAGAAGCGCTATGCTTAGAGCTAAAAGAGAATTTTGAGAAAAAGCGTTTTCTAGTGATTGCTTTCATAAAAATGATGAAGATATTAAAGTGATTGGTGTTTCTTCTATTGATTCCTTGTTTAGTAAAATTAAGATTGATGATAAAGGGACTGAAGAAGAGTCAACTTTAGCTAGAAGGCGTCCCGATAATTTGGAGGGTGAAAATCTTGTTGAGAGAATTGATGAAAGTGGGTTTGGAGAGATCAAAACTTTAACTAGTGATGTGCCCACTCTTTTGGATTACAAAGACTTTAATTATGATAATTGCTCTTTTATTGATTGTATTTCTCTGTTGCAATCCATGATAAATTCACCCCATGCTTATGAACAAAATAAAGCTTTTACTAAACATATCGTTCATGCTATGATGAAAGCTTTGGAAGAAAAGTTGGAATTAGAGATTTCAATTCCTAGAAAATTACATGATGAATGGGAACCTACTATCAAAGTCAAGATTAAAAATTATGAGTGTTTTGCTTTACGTGACTTGGGTGCTAGTGTTTCTACAATTCCGAAATCCTTATGTGATGTGCTTGGTCTTACCGATATTGAAGAATGTTCTTTAAATTTGCACTTGGCTGATTCTACTATTAAAAAGCCTATGGGAAGAATTAATGATATTCTTATCCTTGCAAATAGGAATTATGTGCCCATAGATTTTATTGTTCTTGATATTGATTGCAATCCGTCTTGTCCAATTATTCTTGGTAGACCATTTTTACGCACTATAGGTGCCGTGATTGATATGAAAGAAGGGAACATCAAATTCCAATTTCCTTTGAGAAAGGATATGGAACACTTACCTAGAACAAGAATTAATCCACCATATGAATCAATCATGAGGGCATCTTACGGATCTAGAAATAAAGATGACAAGACTTAGATCTTTGCATTATGCCTAGCTAAGGGCATAAAATGATAGCGCTTGTTGGGAGGCAACCCAATGAATAAAATTTATTTTTATCTTTTTCTTTCTATTCTTGAGTGTTTGCACAATTATGCTACTGTTACGATTGTGTTTTTTATGTTTTAATTAGTGTTAGTTCCAAGTAAAGCCTTTGGGATCATGTTGGGTGATAGTTGATTTGATCTTGTTGGAAAATAGAAACTTTTGCGTCCAGTAAAATAATTTTATAAATTCACAGGTGCGACAGGAAATTCTAATTTTTTTACAAAATATTTATATGAAAATTTCCTACGTTTTCCTAATTTTTCAGAGTTTTTGGAGTTACATAAGTATGAGAACAATTCGCATATTTATAGACTGTTCTGTTTTTTACAGATTCTGTTTTCTTTGCATTGTGTGCTTATTTTGATGAATCTATGGTTTGTATTGGAGGTTATAAGCCATGATAAAGTTAGAATACAGTATATATAATGCAATAACAAAATTTGAATGGGTTTTCTACAGTACTTAAAGTAAAGATTAGTTTTCTTATACTAACGGATCTCACGAAGGTTTTGTTGAGTTTTGTGTGATTGAAGTTTTCAAGTTTTGGGTGAGATCACGATGGATGAAGGAATAAAGAGTAATAAGAGACTAAGCTTGGGGATGCCCATGTCATCTCAAGCTATTATCTAAAAGAGAAGCAAGCAACTAAGCTTGGGGATGCCCGAGTGGCATCCCCTCTTTCTTCTAACGACCATCGGTATTTTACTTGGAGCTATATTTTTATTCGTCACATATCATGAGTTTTGCTTGGAGCGTCTTGTATGATTTGATTCTTTGCTTGTTTTACTTTTTATTTTTAGTCAAGTATCCTTGCTGGACACACCTATTTGAGAGATCCAAAATTATGCTATGATTTGTTAGAATTGCTCTCTATGCTTCACTTAAATCTTCATGAGCTATGGAATTGCTCTAGTGCTTCACTTATATCTTTTTGAGCATGGTGTGCTTTAATATTTTGAAGAAATGCTCTCATGCTTCACTTAGATTTATTTGAGAGTAGTAATTTTTGAAGAAATGCTCTCATGCTTCACTTATATTATTTTGAGAGAAGAAAATTTTTATGCTCATGTTCTTCACTTAGATTTGTTTGAGCTATCAAAAGCAACACATTAAACTAGTCCCATGTAACACCCCTGTGTAATAGCCATTATGATCAACTGCTAATCTTGCCAAGTCATATCATTTGCAGTGCCTAATCATAGTGGTTAACCAAAATAATTCAAACCCCATTCTAAAAATCAATTCAAATTCAAAAGTGAAATATGAAGTTGATCAAACATTGTTGGGAAAATGTTCATTAGTTGACAGATATTCCAGGAGCACCCATAATAATATAACCAATGATACTTGGATCAGTTGAATGGCTCTAACAAATTGAAACAGCAACAAAACAGCCATATTTAATCCATTTAAAATCATTTTCAAATCCAAACAAAATCTTGTATCGCCCAAACCACTTTTTGGTGAGAGCTAATATTGCACTGCAATATTTGGGCCTAGTCCCATATTTTACAAAATAGCAAAAATGGCTTAACTATTATAAAACAAAAACGACATAAAGAAAAAGAAAACAGAAAAGGAAAAGAATAAGTAAGGGCCACTGTGCACTAGCCTAAGTGCACAGTGCCTGGAGGCCCAGCTAGCCCAGCCCATCTCGCGCACAGTCGTCGTCCTTTCCATCGCCGTGTCGCCACGCCCGTGGTCAGACGCGCGCTCACCGCTCCGGCGCCGACAGTGCGACGCCGCAGGCCAGGCGAGAGGATAAGGAGGAGCTCCCTCGGCCTCCTCTCCGCCCCTATCCATTTCCCCCTCACTCGCTCGCCCTCTCCCTCCTTCCTCCTTCCCCAGATCCGCGCAGCCGAGCGCCTCCGTCGCCGTGGCTCTGCCGTAAACGCGACCACCGTCGACCCCGAGCTCAGCCAACACGCCTGCGAGCTCTTCCGTCCTTGACTCCTTCGTCTCCGACCACGGGTGGAGGCGGGGAGGCTCCGCAGATGCCGCACGTCATCACCCCTTTCCTTCCCCGTCACCGGCGATTTTCTCCGATTCCGGCGTCGCTGCTGCTCCTAAACTGTCGCCGGCTTTTCATAGCCACCCGGTGAGCTCCACTCCATCTCTCCCCTCTTCGATCCGCACCTCTCTGTCGCCGTAGAGGCCGCGCTCGAGGAGCCCGAGCTCCGTGCCGCCGACGAGCTCACCGCCGTAGCCACACGCGCCGCCAAGCTTAGCTGAGCACGGTATCGTGCTCAGCACGCTCGTAGGAACTCGGCGAGCCCTCTAGCTCTCCCTGTCATGAACCGTTGTGCCGTAACCGCGCAGTCCCGAACTCCGGCGCCGCCCGCGAGCTCACCGTCGACGACTCCGGTCGATTCTGGCGACGAGACCTCTCCCACTCGACGGGGAGTCCCCTAGCTATCGAACGCGCCTAGCTACGGCTCGAACCGAGCCCTGTGGGCATTTTCCGATGAGCTCCGGCGAGAAACCGCCGCTAGAATGGTCGCCGGAGCAACTCCGGCGACCCAGCTGACGTGGACAGGCCTGGGGCCACCCCAGTGACGCTGCCAGTGGGCCCCGCCGGCCCCGTTGACTGGTTTGACCAGTCAACGCGCTGACGTGGCGGCCCCGTGTCGCTGACAGGCGGGCCCCACCGCCCAGTTAATTAGTTAAAACGTTTTAATAATTAAAATCAATTAGTTAATCTAAATGTCTCACTGACAGATGGGGCCCACTCCCTAATTAACCCTGCTAATTAAACTAATCCACTGTTAGTCTAAGCAGAGACTGACATGTGGGTCCCACTGGACCCACATGTCAGGTTTGACTGGTCAGCCGACTGTTGACTTGCTGATGTCAGCATTACCTCGTGCTGATGTCATAATTCATTTTCTGTTGAAATAAATAAATTCCAGAAATTCAAATAATCTTTAAAAATTCATAACTTTTAAACCGTAGCTCAGATCGAAAAAGTTAAAACATGAAACTTGCTCAGAACGACGAGACGAGTCTAATCGTGATGTCCGTTTATTTATCGGAACCCCCTACGTAGAAGAACTCGTAACTCCGGACCCGAATCCGGCAGATGAATAGTGCACCCACCTCGGTTAATAAATTCCAGATTAATTCTAAAAATAACTAAAATGACTTAGATGCATATTTAGGCAACCCTGCACTACATCATAGCATCACACGCACTGTGTTGCATCTGTTTGCATTATGTTTACTTGTTTCTTCCCCCTCTTCTCTCTCGGTAGACCCCGACGTTGACGTAGCTCCCGAGGCAGACGCAGCTCCGGAGTACGACTACGTCCCCGACGACACCACCGACGACCTTGCCTTTGCCCCAGAGCAAACAGGCAAGCACCCCCATTTTGAACATGCCTATATCGCCTATTCTCTTCTCTCTTATGCTTGCATTAGAATTGCTACTGCTACTGCTTTCCTATATCTGCTGCATAGCCTGTTTATTGTAACCTGCCTTGCTACCTTACTGGTTATCCTAGACTGCTTAGTATAGGCTGGGTAGAAACCCAACAGAGACCCCCCCACTTGATCCCGACTGCCCCGCTGGATATCAGAAGACCCGATCATCGGGATTGAAGACCAGACCCTGGCACCGCACATCACTTCCTCCTTAGTTGCCGACACTGTTGGGTTACCGTCGAGTGCCGAGGGTGATACCTCGTCAGCATTTCTGATGTTAACCTTGTAGGTTAGTTAATCGGTCGTGGTAAGCGAGGGTGATTCCTCCTACACCACCCCCCGATAACGACGTCGTCGAGCAACTTCTCAAGTGTGGACCTTGAGGGTGATTCCTCCTTCGTTCACCTTGACGATAACATCAGGTGGGCACACAGTTACTATTGATTTTAGACACACAGTTACTATTGATTTTATGACTTGCACTGAACCATGTTACTAAAGACGGGTCGGCCCTGAGGGGTACCCGCGCGAGCATATTGCGAAGTGATGTGGAGTCGGGTTGACCTGGATGGTGCCCGCGAGATAATACGAGGCGTGGCCGGGCATTCTTAGCCCTTGCCGCAAGTCCTCGAGACGGGGCGACGGGGTCACATCGATCGTGAGTCTCTGCTCGTTTCCGCGCGATCCTAAGCCACTAAACGGTTTGGATATTTGATCCGAGGGGCCTCTGGCCTGATAGCACTAACCGTCACGTGGGCATAGTATGGGCGTTCTGCGTCGTATACTTCAGTCGGAGCTTAATAGACGTCAGCAACTGAGCGGCACACGCTGGGTTGGACTGGGAACGCAACCGCACTTGTATAAGGGGTTGCTAGGTCTGCTCACCGGCGGTGCACGTAACGTGCAGGAGTTCCCGGGGCGATGGCCCAAGACCCCTGGGGGCATAGGTTAGTCCGGCGTGCTGACCTCTCTGTTAAGTATTCGGTCGGGTTGCGGCGTATCGTTTGGCCGAGGCCGGGCATGACCCAGAAAAGTGTGTCCGGCCGGAGCTAAGCGAGCGTGGTGGGTAACTTGGTGCACCCCTGCAGGGAAGAACTTATCTATCGATAGCCTGTCCTACGGTAACGGACTCTCGGAATTGTATCCCGATCGGTACAACTAGAACATGTAATGAGAACTGGATAGTACGGCTCTGGGATTGCTTTCTCGCAGGGAGTCAAGAAAGGATCTCAGGCTGAGGTTGATGATATTACTACTACTTTACTTTATGATAATCTGCTCTCTCCTAATGCTGCAAGACTGCTGAAGATGTTGAAGATGCTAGTCTTCGATAGGACTAGGCTTTTCCCCTCTATTCTGGCATTTCTGCAGCCCAGTCCACATATACAGCCCCCTTTTGAAAATGTTGCATATGTAGTGTAGATCCTTGCTTGCTGAGTACTTCGGATGAGTACTCACGTTTGCTTTATTTTCTTTTTCCCCATATCCATTTGATGCCACCAGACGTCGGAGCCCCTGAGCCAGATGCCCCCATCGATGACCAGTACTACTACCCGCCTGGCGAGTACTACTACTACTACGAGGAGCCGACTGACGACCAGGAGTAGGATCGAAGGGTCCAGGGCAGGAGGCCTACGCCTTTCGATCGTAGCTTTTTATTTTGCCCCGCCTCTGTGAAGGCTTATCTCTATCTCTGTAATATATCTGTACTCAGATATCTGATGCTTCCGCTGACGCTTGTATGCCATCGAGCTATGTATTCGAGCCCTCGAGGCCCTGGCTTGTAATATAAAGCTTGTATGACTTTATTTATGTTTTAGAGTTGTATTGTGATATCTTCAAGTGAGTCCTTAGGCTTGATCGTGCGCATTTGCGTGTATGATTAGTGCACGATTAAGCCGGGGTCGTCACATCCCAAAGTGATAGATATTCAAGAGGGATATAATAAAAACTTTCATGAAGATCATTGGACAAAATAAACTTGATTCCTTGTAATAGTTTTGCGATATGATGATATAATATGTGAGTCATGTTGATGAATAATTATGCTTTAGTAAGAATATTGATGTTAAGGTTTGTGATTCCCTATGCAAGCACGAAAGTCAATAGTTATGCAATGAAATTATATCCTACTTGTGGTGCATTATTCGGTGTTAGTTATGCTTAATGCTCGCTTATGAGATTTTTCGTTTCTTGGTTGGATGCTTCTCAATCTTTTGCTAGCCTTCATTTGCACTAAGTATGATCACTACTTGTGCATCCAAAATCCTTAAACCAGTTTTGCCATATGGGTCCACCATACCTACCTATATGCGATATTTCTGTGCCGTTCTAAGCAAATTTGTATGTGCCATCTCTAATTTTGGTGTTGACGGTAGCAAGATTGTTAATGTAGATCGCCGTCATGATCCTTGTCCCGGTGGCACTCCGGCGCCACCGGGAGAGAAGGGGAGAGAGCCCCCCTCCTTCTTCTTCCTTGGCCTCCCCCCTAGATGGGAGGAGAGTTCCCCCTCTGGTCCATGGCCTCCATGGCGGCGGAGGGGCGGGAGCCCCTCCGAGATTGGATCTGTCTCTCTGTTTTCTTCTGTTTTGCGTTCCTATTTTCTGGCCGTTCACCGTTTCTTAAATTCCCGGAGATCCGTAACTCCGATTGCGCTAAAAATTTTACACAAATTTTTTCCATAAATTATCTTTCTTGCGCCCGAAGAAGGGCCCAACCGACTTACGGGGAGGGCATAAGACACTTGGGTGCGCCAGGGGGTGCCCGTCGCGCCCTGGTGGGTTGTGGAGGCCGTGGGCCTCCGTTAGCGTTGATTCCATTTCTCAAAAATCACATATATTCCAAAATATTTCTTCGTAAATTTGATCGCGTTTGGACTTCGTTTGATATGGATATTCTGTGAAACAAAAAACATGCAACAAACATGAACTGGCACTGGGCACTGGATCAATAGGTTAGTCCAATAAATCATATAAAATGTTGCTAAAAGTATGTGAAAGTTGTATAATATTGGCATGAAATAATCAAAAATTATAGGTACGACGGAGACGTATCAAGGAGCCGCTTTGTGCACAGCGCCAATGACCGCGAGGCTGGCGGCTCCAGCACAAACTTCATCAACATCTCAGACGAGGAGGACGAGAAGTGTAGTTTGTACTCCCTCCGTTCCTAAATATAAGTCGTTTTAGAGATTTCTATATGGCCTAGATACAGATGTATATAGACGTATTTTCGATGTAGATTCAGCCATTTCGCTCCCTATGTAGTCCATATTGAAATCTTTAAAAGGACTTATATTTAGGAACAGAGGGAGTAGTAGTTTAGTACGTAGATCATGTCATTGCATGCTTTTGTTTGGAAATGCAAATCGTGAAATGGGTACTATGATCGTGGGAGGTGAAATATAGGGTATGACAGGTCACCGTCCGCGGACGGGCCTGACCGCGTCCGCAAACATTTGGCAACTCAAATTAGCTATGTGTGGTTATAGATAGTAGCGGAGCCATGACGAAGAGATGCCCTAGGCTAGACCCACACAGCCTGTTTGGTAACCACTCGAGCAGAGGAATGGGTGTTTTCACAAGGGTGTTTGTGGTGGGGTTAGGCAGGGAAGTAGATTTTTACTCCTATTCCCTTGTTTGGTATATGACGAGAATTAGCGTAAGATAAAACTCTGCTCACGAATTAACAGGGTATCTCCTGGAAAGAAATTGGTGGGAATTGGCTTCGTCAACTCCCATTCCCCTTCCCACTTAAACTTCCTTCACTCTAACTAAGCAGTGGACTTTTAATCTCCTCACCCCTCAATCTCTCATTCCCCCAAACCAAACAAGCTGACAACGTAATGTAGCTACAAGTCAACTAAGCATTTTTCGTCCATGCCCTAGATGGCTGCCCGGCCTGCCTGTGCCAGACGCTGCCCCCTGGTTGTAGATGCTCATAGAGCATCTATAATTGCACTAGGCTAATTTTACTCATAAGTCCATGGACACGCCTGGACAGTGTTTAGACGCATCCATTTTGAACACTCGTTTGTTCATCCGCGTAGCCGTGCCACTAAATTGTTCGGTCACGTGCATATGATTGGTGGAGATGGAGAAAGACAAAGTAAAGGTGGTCCGGGTGGGCAACATCCAACATGCCCGAACAACCTCATATCCTCCCCACTTATGGAGTGAATTTTATTTTGCAAAATCGATGAACTTTTTTTCTCAAATTTGCGAACTTTTTTTAAAATCATCAACATTTTTCTATATTATTTATTTTTTTGGATTTGTGGAATTTTTTTCAAATCCACTATCTTTTTTTTTGAACTCATGAACTTTTTCATATTCATGACCTTATTTTGATTTTTTCAAACTTTTTGGATTTTTTTTCATTTCTTCCAAAAATCCTGGCCAACCGTTAACCTAGGGAACCATGGAGTGCTGAGCTATTCTTCGATGAGACTCACGTTTGCTTTATTTTCTTTTTCCCCATATCCATTTGATGCCACCAGACGTCGGAGCCCCTGAGCCAGATGCCCCCATCGATGACCAGTACTACTACCCGCCTGGCGAGTACTACTACTACTACGAGACCGACTGACGACCAGGAGTAGGATCGAAGGGTCCAGGGCAGGAGGCCTACGCTTTCGATCGTAGCTTTTTATTTTGCCCCGCCTCTGTGAAGGCTTATCTCTATCTCGTAATATATCTGTACTCAGATTCTGATGCTTCCGCTGACGCTTGTTGCCATCGAGCTATGTATTCGAGCCCTCGAGGCCCTGGCTTGTAATATAAAGCTTGTATGACTTTATTTATGTTTTAGAGTTGTATTGTGATATCTTCAAGTGAGTCCTTAGGCTTGATCGTGCGCATTTGCGTGTATGATTAGTGCACGATTAAGCCGGGGTCGTCACATCCCAAGTGCTAGAATCATAGCATCACACGCACTGTGTTGCATCTGTTTGCATTATGTTTACTTGTTTCTTCCCCCTCTTCTCTCTCGGTAGACCCCGACGTTGACGTAGCTCCCGAGGCAGACGCAGCTCCGGAGTACGACTACGTCCCCGACGACACCACCGACGACCTTGCCTTTGCCCCAGAGCAAACAGGCAAGCACCCCCATTTTGAACATGCCTATATCGCCTATTCTCTTCTCTCTTATGCTTGCATTAGAATTGCTACTGCTACTGCTTTCCTATATCTGCTGCATAGCCTGTTTATTGTAACCTGCCTTGCTACCTTACTGGTTATCCTAGACTGCTTAGTATAGGCTGGGTAGAAACCCAACAGAGACCCCCCCACTTGATCCCGACTGCCCCGCTGGATATCAGAAGACCCGATCATCGGGATTGAAGACCAGACCCTGGCACCGCACATCACTTCCTCCTTAGTTGCCGACACTGTTGGGTTACCGTCGAGTGCCGAGGGTGATACCTCGTCAGCATTTCTGATGTTAACCTTGTAGGTTAGTTAATCGGTCGTGGTAAGCGAGGGTGATTCCTCCTACACCACCCCCCGATAACGACGTCGTCGAGCAACTTCTCAAGTGTGGACCTCGAGGGTGATTCCTCCTTCGTTCACCTTGACGATAACATCAGGTGGGCACACAGTTACTATTGATTTTAGACACACAGTTACTATTGATTTTATGACTTGCACTGAACCATGTTACTAAAGACGGGTCGGCCCTGAGGGGTACCCGCGCGAGCATATTGCGAAGTGATGTGGAGTCGGGTTGACCTGGATGGTGCCCGCGAGATAATACGAGGCGTGGCCGGGCATTCTTAGCCCTTGCCGCAAGTCCTCGAGACGGGGCGACGGGGTCACATCGATCGTGAGTCTCTGCTCATTTCCGCGCGATCCTAAGCCACTAAACGGTTTGGATATTTGATCCGAGGGGCCTCTGGCCTGATAGCACTAACCGTCACGTGGGCATAGTATGGGCGTTCTGCGTCGTATACTTCAGTCGGAGCTTAATAGACGTCAGCAACTGAGCGGCACACGCTGGGTTGGACTGGGAACGCAACCGCACTTGTATAAGGGGTTGCTAGGTCTGCTCACCGGCGGTGCACGTAACGTGCAGGAGTTCCCGGGGCGATGGCCCAAGACCCCTGGGGGCATAGGTTAGTCCGGCGTGCTGACCTCTCTGTTAAGTATTCGGTCGGGTTGCGGCGTATCGTTTGGCCGAGGCCGGGCATGACCCAGAAAAGTGTGTCCGGCCGGAGCTAAGCGAGCGTGGTGGGTAACTTGGTGCACCCCTGCAGGGAAGAACTTATCTATCGATAGCCTGTCCTACGGTAACGGACTCTCGGAATTGTATCCCGATCGGTACAACTAGAACATGTAATGAGAACTGGATAGTACGGCTCTGGGATTGCTTTCTCGCAGGGAGTCAAGAAAGGATCTCAGGCTGAGGTTGATGATATTACTACTACTTTACTTTATGATAATCTGCTCTCTCCTAATGCTGCAAGACTGCTGAAGATGTTGAAGATGCTAGTCTTCGATAGGACTAGGCTTTTCCCCTCTATTCTGGCATTTCTGCAGCCCAGTCCACATATACAGCCCCCTTTTGAAAATGTTGCATATGTAGTGTAGATCCTTCGCTTGCCTGTTACTCTTCGTATGACGTACTCACGGTTGGTGCTTTAATTTCTTTTTCCCCATATCCATTTGGATGCCACCAGACGTCGGAGCCCCTGAGCCAGATGCCCCCATCGATGACCAGTATACTACTACCCGCCTGGCGAGATACTAACTACTACGAGGAGCCGACTGACGACCAGGAGTAGGATCGAAGGGTCCAGGGCAGGAGGCCTACGCCTTTCGATCGTAGCTTTTATTTTGCCCCCCTTCTGTGAAGGCTTATCTCTATCTCTGTAATATATCTGTACTCAGATATCTGATGCTTCCGCTGACGCTTGTAAGCCATCGAGCTATGTATTCGAGCCCTCGGGCCCTTGCGTTGTAATCATATGGGGGGGGGGAGGGGAGACTCGGTATGACTTTATTTATGTTTTAGAGTTGTATTGTGATATCTTCAAGTGAGTCCTTAGGCTTGATCGTGCGCATTTGCGTGTATGATTAGTGCACGATTAAGCCGGGGTCGTCACATCCCAAAGTGATAGATATTCAAGAGGGATATAATAAAAACTTTCATGAAGATCATTGGACAAAATAAACTTGATTCCTTGTAATAGTTTTGCGATATGATGATATAATATGTGAGTCATGTTGATGAATAATTATGCTTTAGTAAGAATATTGATGTTAAGGTTTGTGATTCCCTATGCAAGCACGAAAGTCAATAGTTATGCAATGAAATTATATCCTACTTGTGGTGCATTATTCGGTGTTAGTTATGCTTAATGCTCGCTTATGAGATTTTTCGTTTCTTGGTTGGATGCTTCTCAATCTTTTGCTAGCCTTCATTTGCACTAAGTATGATCACTACTTGTGCATCCAAAATCCTTAAACCAGTTTTGCCATATGGGTCCACCATACCTACCTATATGCGATATTTCTGTGCCGTTCTAAGCAAATTTGTATGTGCCATCTCTAATTTTGGTGTTGACGGTAGCAAGATTGTTAATGTAGATCGCCGTCATGATCCTTGTCCCGGTGGCACTCCGGCGCCACCGGGAGAGAAGGGGAGAGAGCCCCCCTCCTTCTTCTTCCTTGGCCTCCCCCCTAGATGGGAGGAGAGTTCCCCCTCTGGTCCATGGCCTCCATGGCGGCGGAGGGGCGGGAGCCCCTCCGAGATTGGATCTGTCTCTCTGTTTTCTTCTGTTTTGCGTTCCTATTTTCTGGCCGTTCACCGTTTCTTAAATTCCCGGAGATCCGTAACTCCGATTGCGCTAAAAATTTTACACAAATTTTTTCCATAAATTATCTTTCTTGCGCCCGAAGAAGGGCCCAACCGACTTACGGGGAGGGCATAAGACACTTGGGTGCGCCAGGGGGTGCCCGTCGCGCCCTGGTGGGTTGTGGAGGCCGTGGGCCTCCGTTAGCGTTGATTCCATTTCTCAAAAATCACATATATTCCAAAATATTTCTTCGTAAATTTGATCGCGTTTGGACTTCGTTTGATATGGATATTCTGTGAAACAAAAAACATGCAACAAACATGAACTGGCACTGGGCACTGGATCAATAGGTTAGTCCAATAAATCATATAAAATGTTGCTAAAAGTATGTGAAAGTTGTATAATATTGGCATGAAATAATCAAAAATTATAGGTACGACGGAGACGTATCAAGGAGCCGCTTTGTGCACAGCGCCAATGACCGCGAGGCTGGCGGCTCCAGCACAAACTTCATCAACATCTCAGACGAGGAGGACGAGAAGTGTAGTTTGTACTCCCTCCGTTCCTAAATATAAGTCGTTTTAGAGATTTCTATATGGCCTAGATACAGATGTATATAGACGTATTTTCGATGTAGATTCAGCCATTTCGCTCCCTATGTAGTCCATATTGAAATCTTTAAAAGGACTTATATTTAGGAACAGAGGGAGTAGTAGTTTAGTACGTAGATCATGTCATTGCATGCTTTTGTTTGGAAATGCAAATCGTGAAATGGGTACTATGATCGTGGGAGGTGAAATATAGGGTATGACAGGTCACCGTCCGCGGACGGGCCTGACCGCGTCCGCAAACATTTGGCAACTCAAATTAGCTATGTGTGGTTATAGATAGTAGCGGAGCCATGACGAAGAGATGCCCTAGGCTAGACCCACACAGCCTGTTTGGTAACCACTCGAGCAGAGGAATGGGTGTTTTCACAAGGGTGTTTGTGGTGGGGTTAGGCAGGGAAGTAGATTTTTACTCCTATTCCCTTGTTTGGTATATGACGAGAATTAGCGTAAGATAAAACTCTGCTCACGAATTAACAGGGTATCTCCTGGAAAGAAATTGGTGGGAATTGGCTTCGTCAACTCCCATTCCCCTTCCCACTTAAACTTCCTTCACTCTAACTAAGCAGTGGACTTTTAATCTCCTCACCCCTCAATCTCTCATTCCCCCAAACCAAACAAGCTGACAACGTAATGTAGCTACAAGTCAACTAAGCATTTTTCGTCCATGCCCTAGATGGCTGCCCGGCCTGCCTGTGCCAGACGCTGCCCCCTGGTTGTAGATGCTCATAGAGCATCTATAATTGCACTAGGCTAATTTTACTCATAAGTCCATGGACACGCCTGGACAGTGTTTAGACGCATCCATTTTGAACACTCGTTTGTTCATCCGCGTAGCCGTGCCACTAAATTGTTCGGTCACGTGCATATGATTGGTGGAGATGGAGAAAGACAAAGTAAAGGTGGTCCGGGTGGGCAACATCCAACATGCCCGAACAACCTCATATCCTCCCCACTTATGGAGTGAATTTTATTTTGCAAAATCGATGAACTTTTTTTCTCAAATTTGCGAACTTTTTTTAAAATCATCAACATTTTTCTATATTATTTATTTTTTTGGATTTGTGGAATTTTTTTCAAATCCACTATCTTTTTTTTTGAACTCATGAACTTTTTCATATTCATGACCTTATTTTGATTTTTTCAAACTTTTTGGATTTTTTTTCATTTCTTCCAAAAATCCTGGCCAACCGTTAACCTAGGGAACCATGGAGGTGCGGTTTTTTAGGCAAACCATGGAGGTGCGGTGGGTGGACCCTGGCGAGCAAATAGGTCGCCCATTTGATCGGCCGACCAATGACTATCAGCATGTGAATTTTTTTTTTCTGTTTTGAGCGGTACAGGGACGTGAGCTGAGGAGGAGCTCTTTCAAAGGAGCCCCCTATAGGGCGCCTTCAGCGCCGGCTTGAGGGTCTGACGCCTACGCGCCCATGAACTGGGCCGGCCCAGGTTACCTCGTTCACTCAATCGTGGTTGACCAGTCAACCATTGAATTTTGAAAAAAATAGGGAAAACATTCAAAAAATATAGTGAATTCAAAATGTTTAGTAAGAAAGTTCACAAACATAAAAAATAGTTCACAAATTTTAAAAAAAGTTCATCAATTTGAAAAAAAGTTCATCAATTTTGAAAAAAAGTTCGTCAAATTTGAAAAAAAGTTCATCAGTTTTGAAAAAAGTTCAATTTTTTTTAAATAAAATCATAGATTTTTTGAAAATGTTCATCGAATTTGCAAAAAATTCATTGAATTTGAAAGAAGTTAATTAATTCGAAAATTTTCCCCAGATTTTCGAAAAGTTCATCAGATTTGAAAAAAAAATCAATGAATTAGAAAATATTCATTTATTTTGAGAAAAAGTTCACCAAATTCGAAAAAACATTCATAAAATTCAGTGAAATTTTTTCATCGAAGTAGAAAAAGGAAAAAAAAAGAAAAAGAAAAGGAAAAATGAAAAAGAAAAAGAAAAAGAAAGAAGAACAAAGGAATAAAAAGGTTGTACATAATCTCGACGACAGGTCGTGGGTTAGAAACTTGCCCGTCAAGGCTTGCAGAAACTTTGGAAAACTAACCAACTTATTTGGGCCATTTGCTGGGCTACCCGAAATGCATTAGGCCCATTTCTGAATCTGTTCCTCTCTTCTTCCCCCCAAATCAACCGACCTGAATCTCTCTGCTTCCTGAAATCGGTTACAGCGGGAGACGCTCTGTCCGTCGCCTATATAGCTTCCCTCGCCGTCCTCCCTGTCCCATTGTTTCTCGTAGCTTCCTTCCCTCCGCGCCCTCCCTCTCCTATTCATCTGGGCGTTCTTGCGAAGCTGTTCGACCGAGGCGAGATGGCGGGCAAGCGGAAGGCCGACGACAACATTAACGGGACAAGGCATCCGGCTGCGGGGACGGAGGCTACAGCCGGCGACGAACTCGCCGGTACATCGTCGCAGGCATCAGGGCCGACGGCTAATCCATCCGGCGGCGGCATTGCCGGGACTTCGCAGGCGCTTGCGGGGCTGACGGCGGCGACTACAGGCTCCGCCGGCGGTTCTTCCCAGTCCGGTGGAGGTGAGTGCCCAAGAAATCGAAGAATACGACGAGCATGGGGTTCGTTCTTGCGTTGATGCCCGCTTCTTGGATTGTAACCTCGTTTCTTGCAGCTGCTCGCGGGGCCGGGGGCGGGTCGGGGTACAGGGGATTCTCCCAGACTCATAGGAGGGTGCCACAGATGCCATCTCAGGGGATGCTCCGGCCGCCGCGGGGCAATCCATGTGCGTTCCTTCCCAAGATGCTCCGGCCGCCGCTGGGATTCTGATCCGTGCGGTTCTTGGTTCTTCATTGATGCCGGAGTTCGATTTCTTGGTTGCTGTTGCAGCCGTTGGGAGTGCGCCCTTCCCGTACCAGTACCACGCGCCGACCGGCAATGGTTCGCTCTCCGGCCAGAGCCAGAACGCCGGCCCCGGGCAGCCGCGCGGCCATTCCGGCTCCGGCGGGGTAATTCGCGACGCATTACTTTCCATTCATTCATTATTTGGGCTTGCCATGCCGCCATGAACTCATTGATTTCTTCTTGGATCTTCGCATTGCTGAGCAGCCTTCTTCGGCGATCTCTTCCGCAAGCGCGCCAGGTGCTCCAGTTCCAGTCAATCCCCTCGTTCGAGCGTGCCCTCGTTGCAACAGGCCCACGATCGTGTTTTGGGGCTTGGCGCCATTGTGCGCGGATTGCTTAAGCACTTTCGTCATCAGCTACGTGCTTCCGCGGCACCCGGAGATCCACTACGGCGGCGCGCGCGCGACGCAGGGTCAGGGCATCTCGAATGGTCACCAGCGCCAGCTCGACCACCGCCTCCGCCAGCCTTCTTCCGTCGCGCTGCCACGGGCACGGGCTGCCGTCGGCCCACTCAGAAGGGCAGCGAGTGATGGCTGGTGCAATAATTGCCTAGCGCTAACCAGGGAGGTTTTGGGCTCGTCGCCCTTGTGCGAGGTTTGCTACAACCGCCTCTTCGTCGCCGGCGACGTGCCTCCGCAGCACGCGCAGACCGGCGGCCACGTGCTTCCGAGTCCGGTCCCCAGCTACGCGGGTGTGCCACGGGGGCCAGTCCCTGCCAGTGAGCAGCAGTACCGGGCTGCGGCCATTAGGCCTTCTTCCAGCTCGAGCTCGGCCGTGGGTTCGGGCCCGATCTGCCAGGCTTGTGGCCACCCCTTCGGCACCGGCAACAGGGCGTGCAGGTTTTGGCACCTCCACGGCCCGCCACCGGCAACAGGGCGTACAGGTTCGGCTAGCTCCAATCTCGTCGCTCCAATCAGTGTGAGTGAGAATGTCTTCTGAACTCCGGCAGCCTTTTCTGCTTGCTCTGTTTTGACAAAGATTCTGCCTTGAGTAGTGATGATTCTTGTGATGTATGATGTGGCCAAATGTGGCAATACATGGAGTACACACAGTAGATAATATACTTGATTGTTTCCTTTGTCAGTGCTCTGACATTATAAAATGGTACTCTTCATACTTGCTGTAGATGTCAGTGTGCAATCTGATTCGTTAATCTTTGGTTCCATTCCTACGCCTTGATTTTGCCTCAGTTGTCTGGCTGGTTCACTTTTTCAGTTCAACCAAACGAGTACTTGAGAGCTTCTTCCTTGGTACTGATTCAGTTTGAGACTACATTTTATATTACACTAGTGATGAAACTGATGATCATTCGGTGGTTATTTCCGTTTATATCTTTCTGTTCTATGTCGTCAGTAAATGATAATTTGTGCAGAGAATAGGTTGATTCGTTAGAGTAACATTTTGCTGTTCCTGACGCTTTAGTGTCTCCTCATTTGTTTGACTGATTCAGTTTTTGTTAAACAGAATGAGTGCTCAATTTACTTATTCGGACAATGTATCATGATTTCTAAACCCAGGAGTTTGGTGTATGGCGATATAACATTAACCCGATATCTAGGTTTTTTAAGCAAGTGATTTAGTGTGGAGTCTCACGATGATTTATGCAATATACATAAAGTTTTGCAAAATCTTCTCTAATAATTATATACATTATTGATGTACATTTTAGAGTTGTACAGTAATGCTAGTCATAAAAGTCCTATTGGACTTTCACAAAAAGAAAAAGTCCTATTGGAGACCTGTAGTTTGCTTACTGTGATACTATCGGAAGAATCCGCGG
>JAAAXO010000115.1:72597-140452 GCA_011799875.1 Thinopyrum elongatum | reverse complement strand
GGCATTTTTTCGACCACCTCCAAATCACCTCAATTTTGGCACACATGATCTATTGCACAAACAAAGCTAGGTTTCCAAGGTTTTATATTTTTTTATTTTTTTTGAATTTATACTGCCCTCTAGACTGACTGATCAAAACATCGGTCTATACCTCAAGGGGGCATTGTAAAATATATTTTTTTCAAATTTTCTTTCATAGCCATGTTTGGCACATGTGGGTCACCAAGTACAAGAAAATTTGGGTGATTTGGAGGTGGTGGAAAACATCACCTATGTTCAAAAAGTGGCTCAAGTTAAAAGAGCAAATGGTCCCTCCGGAAATGGGGCATTTTTTCGACCACCTCCAAATCACCTCAATTTTGGCACACATGATCTCTTGCACAAACAAAGCTAGGTTTCCAAGGTTTTATATTTTTTTGATTTTTTTTGAATTTATACTGCCCTCTAGACTGACTGATCAAAACATCGGTCTATACCTCAAGGGGCCATTGTAAAATATATTTTCCCAAATTTTCTTTCATAGCCATGTTTGGCACATGTGGGTCACCAAGTACAAGAAAATTTGGGTGATTTGGAGGTGGTCGAAAAAATCACCTTTGTTCAAAAACTGTCTTTAGTTTAGACCAAATGGTCCCTCCGGAATGCGGGCATTTTTTCGACCACCTCCAAATCACCTCAATTTTGGCACACATGATCTCTTGCACAAACAAAGCTAGGTTTCCAAGGTTATATATTTTTTTGAATTTTTTATTAATTTATAATGCCCTCTAGACTGACTGATCAAAACATCGGTCTATACCTCAAGGGGGCATTGTAAATTTTTTTTTTCCAAACGGTCCGTCCGAAATGAGGTCATTTTTTGGACATCCTCTAAATCACCTCAAAATTTGCACACATGTTCTCCTACTCAAACATAGATACGTTACCAAGGTTTCACAATTTTTGAATTTTTCTGAATTTTTTATGCCCTGCCCAATGCCGGTTCGAAACATGCGGCTTCACGGAGCCACTATAAATTGTACAAAAGGAGATCTTTCATATTACAAATAATCAACTTGCATTTCATGAAAAAACTCCTTCATATTACAAATAATCATTACATCTTTATTCAAATGTTGTTTTTTGCACACACACACCATCTTTAACTACTTTATTATTATTATTTGATGAAATGATGGAATATGTGCTCAGTTATTGGAATATTTGATCATATGGTGGAGTATTTGCTATTTTTGCTTACTCAAATGATGGAAAGATGTCATAAGTGTGGATGAACAATTTCCACTTACTTCACTAAACAACATTAATTAACTTAACGCAAAGTTTTACATTTGGTCCGATTTGCTTATGGGCAGAGCATGTTGCACATGGCCACAGCATGGGAAGTGTTTGCAGCATGCCTGATCAGTGAAGCAACACTGATGCGGCATGTCTGATCATTGCAGCTGGTAAATTCAAACAAATCATACATCTAAGGAACCATAATGGCAAATTTAAGGGACACAAATATAGATAGCAATATATATTACTACCATAGATAGCAGCATCCACACAGCACACTTGCTGATGCAGACACCTCCAAGTTCAGACCACTAGCATATTAGATAAGTTCAGACCACACATCACAGTACTACACTTAGATAAAGTTCATACTACATTACCACTTCAAGTTTCCACCATCAGACTACCACATAAAGTTCACCAAAAGAACTGAGGCTTCCTCCATCAAGCGACAACCAGGGTCTAGGGCAACTACATGTTAGGGTTTCTCAGGACCTTGTGGAGGGCAGAATGCTGAGCCCTGATCTTGTACTCATCACTGCTGATGGATGTAGCCCGACAATGTTCCATCAGATGCTCCAGCAACCCAGACCTTGGCTTGGGCCTGCTGCAGTAGGGGCACCGGTACTTGTCCGTCCTCCAGTTGTAGTACATACCAGATCCTTGGGCCCTGATCTTCTCCACCACCTTCTCTTCAAAGGACTCGACGTTCCCCTTGACCACATCATCTCCAGATTGATACTGCACACATTAATGACTGACATTAATACATTGTGCATTCAAATACTATAAACATCTAACACTAACTCAATGCACAAATAACTTTTCAACTAGGCCTTACCTCGTACAGCTCATCTTCATCACTGTCATATGGGTAGTACCCAGATGAGTCCCACTTCCTCTTGTTGCCAACAAGATCCTCCTTCTGCTATATTGTCAACCAAGCAAATCATTTACAGGGAATTGAATTGCAGTTCAAATAATGTCATTACAAACAAGTTGATTTTGCATAATGATGGAAAGCTCCTAACTATATTGAAAAGGTGCACAGGTTACACATGGTATGTACATTTCAACAACTAATTCATAGACTATATATGAAGCTATATAGATACTAAACAATAGGGTTATGAACATACAAGTTCATTCATATGGACATACAAATCCAGATTTTGCTTTTGAACATGCATATGAAGGTATAAATGAATATCATTCCTCTCTTATTAACCAATGAAATAGCAGTTTTTGACAGACAATGAAAATAGGAACTTCATATATAACTTCACAAACATATCAGGTTTTCATTTCATTTCTAAATATTAATAAATATTTAGTTCAGAGCAGTTCTGAATGAGCACTCATATGTCAGAATAAGTGAAATGGTGAACCCTAACTCCTACGTCTAATTAAAATACCCTAACTCCAGCATCTAATTAAAAAACACTAACTCCTAGATCCACTGGAACATTGAATCACAAAGTTTACTTACATATATCATTGGATATAAATGAATCCAGTACAAATAACACTAACTCATACATCTAATTAAAATATCATAACTCTTACTTCTACTGCATCATTCAGTCACACCATTTAATTACATTTATCTCTGCCTATAAATGAATCCAATACAAAAGAAACCTAACTAAACATCTAATTAAGAAACACTAACTAGTACATCTACTACATCATTCAATCACATAATCTATATAACTGTCTATAAATGAATAATACAAATAAACCTTAACTAATCAACTAATTAATAAACCATAACTACTACATCTACTGGATGATTCAATCATAGATCCTACATATAACTGGCTATAAATGAATCCAATACAAGAAACACCCTAACTAACATCTAATTAAAAAACCCAAACTACTACATCTACTGGATGATTCAATCACAGATTCTATATATAACTGTCTATAATGAATCCAATACAATAAACCTTAACTAATCAACTAATAAAAACCATAACTACTATGGATGTGATTCAATCACAAATTCTACTTATCAGTGGCTCTAATTGAATCCAATACAAAAAATCCCCAACTAAACATGTAATTAAAAAACCCTAACTACTACATCTACTGGATGTGATTCAATCACACATTCTACATATCAGAGGCTATAAATGAATCCAATACAAAAAAAGCCTAACTAAACATCTAATTAAAAAAACCTAACTACTACATCTACTGGATGCGATTCAATCACAGATACTACATATCAGTGGCTCTAATTGAATCCAATAAAAAAAAATCCCCAACTTAACATCTCATTAAAAAACCCTAACTACTTGATCTACTGGATGATTCAATCACAGAATCCAAACTTAACCTTCACTATAAATCAATCAAACATCTAAAAAACCCTAATTATCAGAAGGGGATGCAGCAACTAGCAACAACAAAAAAACCCTAACACCTAAATCTACTGCTTAACGGGGGTAACTAGCAACGGAGGGGACTGCTGGCAAGGATTACCTGCAGGTCCACATGCTCGCCACCGGCCTCCGCAGGTCCATCAGACAGGCCGCTCGACGCCATCATGCCAAGCTTCGGCACGGCTGAGTCCGCCACGGCCACCTTCTTCTCCTCCAGATCCGCCGCCGCAGCGACCGATCCAGCGCATGGGGATGCAACATCTCCTGCACCCACGCCGCCGACGAGGGTCTGCACGGCATCTGCCACGGTCTCCGCGCCCGTCTTCTGCAGATCTCCATCTGCGACGGCGGCTTCGCCACGGACTTGCTCCATCCGAGCTAGAAGCAAGCAGGAGAAGAGAGGGAGGCGGTGGTGGTGAGCGAGCAGGTGGGGTGGCCGGTGAGGGAGACGATGAGGCAGAGGAGAGACGAGGGAGAGGGAGGCGATTTGGGGGAAATGGGGTGGGCGATGCGGCCGGTGCCCGTTCCCCTCCTCTTATACTAGGGGCCTTTTTTTGGAAACTATCCACGCACACGTGCACGCGCACGACCGCGGGGAAACGCAACCGCCAGCGTATAATACACGTACACGCCCGGCGTACAATAGTACACGGGCCGGCGCGGGCTCATACAGGGCTCTACGACTGGTCTACGCGCGCTCTACGCCCACCTGAAATGACCATCGTGCCCCTCGTTACGAACCGCCATCGAAGCATCTGGACCGTCCTTGTGTTTTTCCCACTCGCGTTCAGCCCAGGGGGGAGCACCGGAGCAGAAACGACGCACATAAGGTATAGCTTGACTCATACACATAGCATGTGTACCAGTCACAATGCTTGAACCCTAGAACTAAATAACCTAATAACCCTAGTACTAGCACAGAGAAGAGATGGGGAGGGTACAGAGAGGATGCTCACCGGAGGAGGGGACGGCGACGTCGGAGGGGGCTAGAGTGGCCGGAGGAGGAGGTGGCGGCGTCGGAGGGCCTGCAGCGGCCCGAGGGGGAGGCAGCGACGACGAGGAGGGGCGGCCTCGCATGGCGGCGGCCCATGCTCCGGCGACCTCGGGTGCTCCAGGAGGGGCTCGGGGAAGAGGGCTATGACGAGGAGGGCCTTGGCTAAGACGAATAGGGCGGGGGCGCGATCGCGGCGATAGCGACAGTGGGGAATCGGGTGACTGGGAGAGTGGGGAATGAATTAAGAGGAGAGGACGGCGCGGGTAAGTAAGTCAAATTTAGTAGTAGCGCGGGGTACGTGCACCGCGCTATAGCTAACTTAGCTATAGCGCGGGGTAGGCACCCCGCGCTACTATTAATTTTGTCATTTCATTTATTTTTATTATTTACTAAAGATAGTTGTAGTGCGGGATAGGCACCCAACGCTACTACTATGTTTGGCATTTCATTTATTTTTATTCCTATTTCAATTTTTTAACTCTTAGTCTTATTCTTTCTTTTTGTTCTCTATTTTCTATTATTTTTATTTTACTTTCCTCTATCTTTTCTATTCTTTTTTTATTATTCTTTTTCCTTTTCTTTTCTTTTTCTTTTTCACCTCCGACAAACTAAGCCTGCAGGGGATAATAATGTATATAACTCAGACCTATGCACAATATTAATTAGTGATAATAATTAGTGCATAATATATATATTACATCATTTTTTCGATAATGCGGTTAAGTGCGTATACCAAATAGATACATATATAAATGACAGTTTCTCAGTGTCGACGGCGTTTAACAGTGAGCTTCTTTCCTTTCTTGTTCGCTGCGTATTCCAAATAGATAATGTAGTGTTTTTTTTCTTTTTATGTATCCATTCCGACAATGCTCCTTTTGCCTCTCCTCATGACAACACTGTTGGGATTGCTCGGGTTAGTTATGAAGAAGCATTGTGTCACGTGCTTAGCGTGTACCCATGGCTCTTTTTTGGCTTGGACGTTAGCGCTAGCGCTCTTGGCGTCGGGTGTAGACATGGTAGTGAAATACCGGTTTTCTCTTTCGACGGACTTAACCCATCTGACACGGAACATCATCGCACTATGCAGTCGAGAGTAGTCAAGCTCCAAGATCTCTTCGACCCTTCCGTAATATCTTTCAGTTCGGTCGTCGCCGATGCTCATGGATTGCATCGTCACCCCTGAATTCTGGTAATCACTGTTTATATCTTTGGCCTCTATGTAGAACGTGTATCCTTGATGTCGTATGCTTGATAAGTCGCGAGGTTAACCGCGGGGCCATGTGCTAAGGCGCATATTAACATTCCGTCCAGACGGCCCTCTTCCGGGGGATTAGCCAGAACTCGCTCTTTGAACCAACTCAAGAAAATAGAGTTGTGCTCGCTAAGAACTTCGGCGTCCGTCTTGCGCAGACCCCGTTGAACGTATTTCTTTGTGATGGTGTCTTTGTGCAGTGTCACAAAATCTTCTAGCACGTCTAGGTGCTGCAGCACTACTAAGTTTGCTCTGTCAAAGTCGTAGCGTCGACCCGAGTGGTCCACATTTAATTCCGTCCGGCCGTTAGTGTGACCTTCTCCTCCTAGCCTTGCGAAGTGCTTGTTAACAGGCAAACCAACAACAGGGTCTCCATATAGATAATTCTCGCAGAAGGAGATGCACTCTTGCGTCAAATAGCCCTGGATGGTGCTTCCATCTGGACGGGACATGTAACGAACGAATCCTTTGATTACCCCATTCATCCTCTCGAACGGCATCATGTTGTGCAAGAATGTCGGCCCGAGGTCGATGATGTCATCCACAATGAGGACACATAGATGCAACATGATGTCAAAGAACACGAGCGGGAACTACATCTCAAGCTCATTTAGTATGACAACGATCTCATCCTATAGCCATCGGAGCTGCTTCATGCTGATCAACTTTCGAGAGATAACGTCAAAAAAGTTGCAAAAACCAGTAAGCGTGCCACGGACGTGCTTGTCCATTATCCCTCTAAGTGCAACCGAGAGTATTTGTGTCATCATGACGTGACAGTCATGAGACTTCATCGCGCTGAACCTTTTCTTCTTGGTGTCTAGAAATCTGTTGATCTTCCCGCAGTAACCGGAACTAACTTTGATTCCGGTAAGGCACTTGAAGAATTGATCCATCTCCTTCGGATTTGCCGTGAAGCAAGAGGGGGGCAATAATTCTCTTCCTTCTTGTTGACTTTTTTGCCCATGTCCTCTACCTCTGTCTCCGTCTACGTCTCGCCGACGACTTCTTATGGGGCATATGCAGATCTTTCCTGATATTCAATGATTCCAAGTCTTTTCTTGCCTTCGGCTCACCCTTGATCTTATCCGGCACGTTCATCAGTATGCCAAGCAAGCTCTCAAGCACATTCTTTGTGATATGCATCTGATCAAGGCTATGAGGCGTGACGTGTATTAGCTAGTACTCCAATTCATAGAAAACAAACCTCATTTTCCAAACCTTCAACATCGGCTTCGGCGCCTTTTTCGTCTTTCCCGGCACGGGGCACTCTTCCCAGTTTTTCAACAACTCCGTTCATCTTACGTGGAGGTCCTCAATGCTCAGCCTGACCATTGAGGTCTCCACGGGTCATCCTTCTCGAACCATCTTCGATGCCCCATGTACATGATTTTCGCAGACCCGCCATCTTTCGTTAGCTGCTGAGACGTTGTATCATCCATGCAATATATCCGTAACCGAGATAGTCATGCACTGTCGTCATCGGCGCGGCTCTCATATGAAAATACTCTCCTTTATTGGCGTCCCATATCTTGGCCGGTGCTTTCCATAACATGTGTAGCTCCTCTTTCAGTAGCCCGAGATACAAATTGACATTATTTCCAGGTTAAATGTTTCGGCCTTCATGCACTTCCAGGGGGGAGGTTGTACATCCATACAAACACGGGCCATGTGCTATGGTTGGTGTTCTGGTTGCCAAACGGATTCATGCCATCGGTACTCGTGCCAAGCACGATGTTCCTTGGATCTTCTGGAAAATATCGATATTCGTCATTGAACGCTCTCCACTGGCTTGCATCTGCGAGGTGTCTCAGCTTCAGATCATCTCCATCGTCGGGCTTCCCCCTCTCCGCGTGCCAGCGCATGAGCTTTGCTTCCTTAGGATCTATGAAATAACGCTGCAGATGGGGGTTGATCGGAAAGTACCATACAACTTTCTGATGAGCTTTCTTTTCGGCCTTCTTGTATCGAGAAGCATTGCACACCGGACAACTGGTTTTTTCCACGTTCTCCTTCCGATAAATGATGCAACCGTTGATGCAAGTTTGGTATCTAATATGCGGCAGATCAAGAGGGCACACTATTTTCTTGTCCTCCTCGACACTTGTAGGACACAGGTTCCCGCAGGAAGAACCTTACTTAGATACTTCAAATGATCATCGAGGCTTCTGTCGGTCCATTTGTTTTTGGCCTTCGTCTTTAGAAGTTCGAGCATCAACCTCAAGCAGGTCACCTCGGGATCGCAACCATCGTACAATGGAGTCTTTGAGTCAACCTCCAATTGCGCCAACTTGGCCTCCTCTCTAGAAGCAACTCTGTCGCTAGTCGTCTTCTTGCAAAGCAAGTATCGAACATGAGGGTCACCCACGACTGAACTTAGTAGCGACGAAGACTGCGGCGTGTCTGCGTCTTCTCCATCATGTCCGATCTCTTGTCCAACACCATGTCCGGTGCCCTCTTCTTCGGGTACATTATCGATCATCTCTTCGTCTGGCCCCATGTCATTATTACCTGCCTCGTCGATGTCCTCATCATCATCTTCAATCATCCACCGAGTATAGCCATCGATGAAACCATACATGAGCGGGTGCGCCTTCAAACGGCCATCCTTAAAGGGGTCGAGCCAGACTCCGTCTTTGCATCTTCGGCACGGACATAAAATCGCCTTCTGGTTATTTTCATACATGTCGTGCACCATGGATTGCAACCATCCTTCCACCATCCTTGCACTGAACTTCTTCATGATCGCCTGCGTGGTACAAGCAAAATAACTATTACCACACATGCATATGCATGCATCAAAGTCATACAAAAATTCGGAATGACCTTCCTAAAAAATAGGACATATATCGAGTTTGCCCGAATAAGCTGAAACGGAAATAAATCGACATTTCGGCAAAACTTAGGCAACACACACACACACACACACACACACACACACACACACACACATCCATTCTCTAGAGATACCGAGTAGCGTGATGAGGCCGGTGTCACTACTTAGGGATCGATCTAAAGTGGACAAACATCGATATTTAATTCTCCTTCTTGACTAATTAGGGAAGGTAGATAGCTTACTTCGTGAAATGAGAGATACAGGGAGGAGGAGAGAGAAAGGGAAAGAGAGCTACCTAGTGAGACAAACCTAGGAGTGGACATGGGGCAATAAAAATATGGAAGAAGGAGAGAAAGTGAGGAAGGGGGCATTAATGGAGATGGTGGAGGGGCATTAAAGGAGTGGGAGGGAGGAGGGGGTAGAATTGAAGGAAGAAGAAAGAAAGCAAGTGGAGGAGGAAGGAGAAGGAAGAAAGGGGGAAAGGAGAGAGGGGGGGGGGGGGGGGGCAGAGGGGCAAGGTGGTAGATATTTTTAGGCTACATCGCCTTAGCAGTAGCATGGGGATGTGGACCAGTGCTACTACTACCCTGCTAGCAGTAGCGCTGGTCTACAACAAGCGTTGCTGCTAAGTGGAGCCCAGGAACTAACACCATGTGGGCATAGTGGCAGGGCGGTGACCGTTACCCCCGCTACAGCTATTGACTTAGTAGTAGCGCGTGTTTCACTGCCAGCGCTGCTACAACAGCTCCACCCGGGGGGTACCTTGGGCCCACTTAGCAGTAGCACTTGTTGGGCATACCAACGCTACTGCTATAGTGTACCATTAGTGCAGGGTTGCCACCAGCACTACTACTAATTAACAGCAGTGTTGGGTTCTTACCCAGCGCTATTACTAACCGTCTACCTATAGCCGTTTCCCTAGTAGTGGCCAAAGGCCACCTAGGGTCCCACAACATCATTGCAAGGTCTCAGGACCACAGACGCATTCGGATGCGTACCCCTGGAAGTCCAATCGGACACACCATCATTGGAAGCACTCGGACGTCTTCCCTCCAGTCCGCCGCGCAACACCACTTGGACAGAGGAGGCGTAAAGACGACATGGGAAACGTAATGATCGGGTGACTTAACTCTGGACTTCAAGCGTAGTTAAGATTGCCGTTACCTGTAACTGTTGTAGTTATGCACATTCAACTCCCTTATAATGTGGCATTAATGGGTCGAGGTGCACTCTATATAAGCCTCTCCTCGGCTCCATGGCAAGGGTTCAGCGTCACATGTTGCTAACCGAGGCAATAGGTTGCACACAAAATCACATGTTGTTTTACATTTCGAAACTGTCAGCTAATGCACTTCATGTCATACATAAGCAAGAAATGCTCAAAGAAACTAATCTAGAATGGGATGCGGCACACTGAAAAGAAGGGGAAATGTTTGTCGCGAAACGACTAGCTAGATGTCCATAATAGTGCAGCACGTTTGTATTTGTGGGGCAATGAGGACGTGCCAGCCCAGCAACAAGAACCGATCAATTCTGTGTGTAACGTGGTGAGAAACACAACATTTTTTTTATCTAAGATGGTGGAAGCTCCTAGAATCACAACCATAGTCATCGACCAGGCATCATACATTCGATTATTATAATTTGACTCATTCCCTTGTTCTGCACACAGTACAAGTCAAATCAATGCTAAGCACCTAAAAGATATATAGAAGTACGTGCCAGACAAATGTGGTTAACTTAGTCAGATTCAGAACATTAGGCATGCACAAGGTCAGTTCACCCAGAGGGGATGTGGTACTTACTGACAGCAAGATCTACATTGCGGGTGAGCCTCAAGCGCAACAGCCACCCAGAGTTATGATGCCGCAGCTGTCTCAGAATATCCTATTCGTATTAGGCTTCGAAGAGATGACGATCAACAAAAAAAGCTACTAGATTAAATTAGTAAGGGTTGCTTCTATCCCGATGTCACTTATTCCCAGATGTTGTGCATCTCTTCAGCTGTATTCTTATCATACTCGCCCTTTGCATGCTTTCTGATTATTTTGCATTCCCGCTTGTCAAATAGAGGGAGAAAGTAAATATCAAAGTGTGAATCAATTATTGGACCTTGCCATAGGCTCATGTGAACATATAGACATGTATAGGGAAGCATTATCAGTTTATCACACAATTGAAAGTTGGTGGAGCATTTATTCATTTTCAATGTTTTCTCTTTGCAGGGCATTCTTTCATTGATTGAAACTTCGTCGTTGATTATCGCTACTAAATTTTCACCATTTATTAATCCTGATTCATTTGGTTAAATTCTTACCCACATGACCAGTACCTAGTCATAGACATAGGTAACTGAGACACAATGAAGAGAATTGTTGTGTTTTTCTAGTTTTGTCTTCGTGCCCCCCGGGTAAGACCTGCAAAAGGCCAGTCTGAACCATTCTAATAAAATAGTTCTCTTCACATTCACATCCACACGAAAACTTATTCTTAGTTCGTGTCGTGACTATTAGTATCATTGCACAGTGCAAAGTTCATGTGTTTGGGAAAGAAGTAGGTTTTGTCTTGGTCATGCTTGGAATGGAAACCAAGCAATTTTTTTTTTTTGCTGGTGGAAACCAAGCAATGTTGTGTATGAGTGGTGAAGAACAAGCGATTTTTTTAATGTAGCATCTACTCCTACTTGTTATTTGAATGTGTCGACTCTTCCATGCCTTTCATTTTTTTTATTATCTTTGGCTTACATAAATTTGGAGTGTCAAACTTTTATAAAAGAAATAGCAAAGTGACCAGCTCCACTGCATCCTATATTATACCTATGAAGTTCATCACTAGTCGAAAATGCCAAACGGAGACCGAGCTCCATGGAGGCCTTTATTTGAAAACTTCAAAATTCAAACATTTCAGTTTCAAAAAATTCTGAAATAAAATACACATATACCTAGATACATAAGGTACATGTGTGCAAATTTTTAGGTCGAAATACAATAAAATGTGAGCTACACAAAAAATACAAATCTGGTGCTTTTTAGCATATGTACTGTTCATATTTAAAGTCCATGATTTTTTTTTGTGCAGCTCGCAATTCAAGGTATTTCATCCTGAAATATTTCACACATACACTTTACAACCTTGCATAAATGTTGAATTTTTTTCAGAATTTTTTGAACTGAAATTTATGAATTTTGAATTTTTCAAAATAAATGGCTCCATGGAGCTCGGTCTCCAAAATGCCCTATTCATCACTAGTAGACTATTTACTTTAACATCCAAGCTATCCACATCTACAATCTAGCCACATCAGGGTTTCATTATGGGCTTACATGTGGACACACCACAGTGCAGAACATAGAATTCAGTTACCAGCAGTAGCCAGTAGGACCCACGAGACACTCGCCGCGGACAGCCAGGATCGCGTCTGATGCCCAACCCATCGCCTCCAGCCACCGGTTCCTCTACTAGCCGGAGATCGAAACCCCGCAGGAGAACCACAAAATATCTACCTCGCCCTTCCTCCATCCCTCCTCGACCACTCCCTGCTGCTCATCCCGCTCGTTGTATCCGACCACTCGCTGCAGAACCCCTTCGAGGGGTCCCGCCGCGCACGCCTTCTCCACGGAGGCGCTCCTCCGCCTCCTGCGCCGCGCGCGGCAGCACCCGCGCCTAGCGTCGCTCTTTCTCCACCTCCTCCTCGCAGTCCGGCACGGCGACCGTCACGCCCCTCAGGCAGAACAGATTCCAGCATCAAGTCCCAGGACTCTACACCACGTGCGGGCATGAATTGATTCAGATAGAACCGAACCAGTTTGATTTATATTTTTATTTGTGTGGATTTTGCAGCAAAGAAAGCTCCTGATGACAAGCCGATGAGAAGGTTTAGTAGGGGAAACCCCTAGATACGAACCATTGGATATGTTAGTATCTTATCGGAATTGTTAAACTTCTTAATATAGCATGCACATATGCATGGGCATGGTACTGCTACCGCTCAGACCTGCTCTAGAGAGCAATCCACGATTCAGGTTGAGCTATTCATGCATGATTTTTTTGCTGATTCATACCAGTTGTGAGCACCATTGAACATTGCTACACCTATCCAGCCAGATGAGCAATGCTCAGTTTTGTTTTCATGTAAGTATTATCCCAGCTATGGTCAAATATTTCCTAAATGACTTTGAAATTCTGACATAACGGCAGTTGGCCACCATTGAAGATCCCAGAAATTCCTAAATGACTTTCGAATTGAGGAGCTTTTCGCCACGATTTTATTTCCTGAAAAGAAATCAATAAACAACATTTTCCCCCACAAGAGAGGGGGTAAATCTTTCAGGTTGTGCCATCTTCCGCTGATGACAACTCATTACTAACATGTGCCATATTTCCTGAATTTTGTAGAGAATGTGGATAGATCACCGGCTACTGAATTCACTAAGTACAAACTACTTTGCTCCTGATGCTTCTGATTCCCAAATTTTTGTGGACCCCTTTGAATCATCTCTCGATGCTTTCCTCTGGTTGCGTGTCAGCTATTTATTTGCAGTCTAACATGTCAAACAGAAGAAAGAATAAGTATCAAAGTGTATATGAACAATTTGATCTTGCGATATGTTCATGTGAATCTAGATTTATATATAGCAGAAGCATTAATCACAAAAGTGAAGGTTGGTGGAGTAGTTACTTTCATTATTTATCTTTCTGTGGCTTTTTCCCCCGTTGATCAATGCCAGTTTCGGGGGTGAGCTGATCCCATCCAGGGCAGCTCTCCTGCCCGTCGGAGAGTTTGACTGGGGCTCATCCCCTTCACTCCCGGAGGTTGTAAGAGCAACTCCACCCGGACGACCTAAATAGATGACGATTTTGTCTGTTTTTTGTCCGTTTGGATCGGCCCGGCGAACATCCGTCTCTGCTTTTGCGTTTGGATCGGCGCTTGTACCCAACGTTTGGATCTACACACTACATACGGATGTATATAGACATACTTTAGAGTGTAGATTCACTCATTTTGCTTCGTATGTACTCCCTCCGTTCCAAATTACTTGACCCATATTTATCTAGACACGGATGTATCTAGACACTAAACAAGTATAGATACATCCGTATTTAGACAAATTCAAGTCAACTAATTTGGAACGGAGGGAGTAGTCCGTAGTGGAATCTCTAAAAAGATTTATATTTAGGAACGGAGGGAGTAGAAGGTATGACGATTGATCGCAGCATATGGTATTGGTCGGCTTATGCATTTGATTTTCTGTTATGTTGCCAACCGAGGCAATAGGTTGCTCAAAGTCACAAGTTGTTCTACATTTCGAAATTCTAAGCTAATGCACTCATGTCATACATAAGCAAGAAATGCTCAGAGAAACAAATCTAGAATGGGATGCACCTAATCTGAAAAGAAGGGGACACTATTGTCACGACACGACTAGCTAGATGTCCACAATAATGCATCACGTTTGTATTTATGGGGCAATGATAACGTGCCAGCCCAGCTTGGCTTTTTCGGCGTCCAAATGGGTTGTGTGGTCGCAACAAGAACCGATCAATTCTGTGTCTAACATGGTGAGAAACAGAGCAAATTTTATCTAAGATGGTGAAATCTCCTCTTTTTTTTTCGAAAAGGGGGACTCCCCGGCCTCTGCATCAGAACGATGCATACGGCCCTCTTATTAAACAAAAAATAGGTTCCAACAAGGTCTTAAAGTCTCCAAATAATAATAAAAAGAGCTCACACAGAGCCAAAAAGGCTAGAAGACAGACTAGCCAAATAAAGGGCACCACAACCGGCTGGCAAAAAAAGAGATAGGTAAACTAATTGCCTATCCTATTACATGACCGCCATCCAAACCGGTTGAAGATATCCCGAGCTACCATCTCCCAGCGGATAGATCCAGTAACCAAACGCTCCCTGGCCTCCGTCGGAGTGAGTAGCGACCACGAACGGATCAACGCCGTGGCTCGGAAAATAACCAGTAGTGACCTCAATGTCACGAAGCTTGGCCGCCCGCATAGCGCACCTCTGCTGCATGTCATCAACCTCCGGGTGCTCTTGGATACGACTGCTCATCCGTCGTCCCTCAGAGACCGGGTCTGGGATCCCACCAAAAGCAATCACCTCCTCCCGAGTAAAACCTCTCGCTGAATCCCACGAAGGGTCAGCCAGAGTTACCGGAGGAAGCGGCGGTGGGCTCCCAGGCCCCACAGACGCGTGCCTCATACCGCGGTCCTGGGCGGCCGGTAAGCCTGGAGAGGGGAACACGGGGGCCACCTGCCCGAGCGCTCCTCCCGCCCCAACCCTCTGGCCAGAGGATGACACCGGAGCCGCAGGAGACGCGGCCTTCCTGACCGCCGAAGGAGGAGGGGGGATCAAGGCCGCCTGCCCCAAACCACCACCCTGCGCCACTGTATAAGTGGCCGCTCCAGCCGCCACCGGAGAAGAGGGGACCGAGGCCACCTGCCCCGGACCGCCTCCCCCGCAGCCAGCCGTCGACTAGGCATCACACATTTGATTATTAATTTGACTCTTTCGCTTGATCTTCACATAGTAAAAGTCAATCCATGTCTAAGCACCTAAAAGATATGTAGAAGTAGGTGCCAGACAAATGTGGTTTACTTAGGTTGATTCAGAAGAGAAGGCATGCACAAGGCGATCAGTTCACCCACTGGGGGTGTGGTACTTGCTGACAGCAAAAACCAACTTGCGTGCCTCAAGCTCAACAGCCACCCAGATTTATCATGCCGCATGCGACTCAGAATATCCTATTCATATTAGGCTTCCAACAGATCACGCTCAACAAAAAAAGCAACTAGGTTAAATTGATACGGATTGGTTCGATCCCGATGTCACTTATTCATATATGTTGTGCATCTCTTCAGCTGTTTTCCGGTCATACTCTCCCTTTGCCTGCTTTCTAATTATTTTGCATTCCCACTTGTCAAATAGATGGAGAAAGTAAATATCAATTTGCGAATGAATTATTCCACCTTGCCATAGGCTCATGTGAATATACACATATGTATTGGGAAGCATGATTCACGCAAGTGAAACTAGGTCGAGCATTTATTCATTTTCACTATTCTCTTTCGGGGCATTTTTTCGTTGATAAAAAAATCATCATTGATTGTCGGTACTAATTTTTCACCAGTTAATCCTGATTCATTTGGTTATATTCTTAGCCGCATGGCCAGTACCTAGTCACACACATAGGGAACTAGGACGTGATGAAGAGAATTGGTGTGTTTTAGTTTCGTTTTCGTGCCCTTTGTAAGATATGCAAAAGGCCACTCTGAACATTCACATCCACTTAAAATAAAATAAAATTATTCTGAGTTCTTGTCGTGACTATTAGTATCATTCTACTCTGCAAATTTCATGTTTTTGGGGAGGAAGTAGGTATTGTCCTGGTCATGCTTGGAACGGAAACCAAGCAATTTTGTGTAGGAGTCGTGAGGAACCAGCCAATGTTTTTGTGTAGCATCTACTTGTTTCTTGAATGTTTCAACTCTTCCACACCCTACATTATTTTATTATCTAGGGCATACATAAACTTAGAGTGTCAAACTTTATGTAAACTATAACAAATCGTCTAGGTCCACTATATTTTTACGGGCTGAAACCCCAACAGACTAACACTACTGACTAAACAAGTATCTAGTAATAACTATTGGTTGAGGTGCACTATGTGCCATCACAGTTTATAATCTTCGATTTAAGTCAAGCGACTTAACAGTAGCTGCCATGTGGGCCTGCTAACAAATGACCCACATGTCAACGACCTAAAATTATGTGAAAGAGGGTCCACATGTCAGCCACTATTAAGTCAGAGGAACTATGCCTGTACATTCGAGTTCTTCCAAGAAAAATAATAAGAAAAGTGAACTCAATTAATTATATGCATTCAGTACTGACACTACTAGCATTTCACTCCATGATCTTGATTTATTTGGTTGTACTTTTATTGTTATCATCAACACTTTGTTGCAAGTAGCGGGAAGCCACATGAGATAAAGAGAGGTGCGGGTCTACACTTTTCTCTTCACTTACTACGCCAAACCTTTTTTGAGCCACCTAAGGCAGAACAAAAGGCCAACATGAACAATTTAAGACAAAATTAATCATATGACTAACATTAATATCATTACGGTGTACTCACACATCCCGTTCTAGTCTAAAACGGCAGAACACTTTGCCAGGGGATTCATTCATAATAGGGCCCATCGGGATAGAAGCATTGTCCATAACTTTCTGCCGAAGGAGTGCATCGTGTTACCAGGAAGTTGAAAAATCTGTTGATCTGCTCATTAGAAAGAACGTTGGCAGGCTCAAAGGAGTAGGTCACTCATCTTAGGAGGAGGATTTGCATATGGACTTTGATAAACCGAACCGATGTGATGACATTAACAAAGAGCACATATACGTTTTATGACACGTAAAATGGATGATCCTTGGTAACGAGAGAGCACAACTCCACCTTTGCAGCTTGGTTCGAAGAGCAAATTCAGAAGATAGCCATCGCATGATATTATAGCAAAGCTTATCTTGGCCATGGCACATGGCCCCATATGCAATCATGTAGCTTATCAAGCCGATGATATCAACAGATACAAGTTTTATATGTAGGCCAAATACAAGGACGGTGATTACCAGAACTTAGTGGTGAAAATGGAGGCCTTAACCATTAAATTTCTGGCAAATACTACAGCATGCTAAAAAAGATCTAGGAAATTGACTACGCGGGAGAGTTCAATAAGTCCATGTTCTATAAACATGGGTAGAGAGTATCATGATCTAAGACCATTAATTCAGTACCATGGTTATACTCCGAGCACAACCTACTAATGGCAAGAATGTGAAAGTAATCACCGCCCAAAATGAGACAGTGTTTCACATGGGCCTTGAGAACTGCAAAGCCGGTCGGCCCCAGACGCGGGCACTGCAAGTAGACTACCTAACATGGTTTTCCTAAAGTCTTCCAATCCCAAAACATTTGCATCGAGACACTCATATTCTTTCACGCACATGAGAGAGGCCCAGAGAAGGGTGCTACATGCAATAGTGTATGTAGTGGCATTGGCCATTTGGAACATGGAAAGTGTGGTATGGCATTTATAGTACCAGACTAGCGGTAGTGTTATGGTACATTATCATGGAGCATTGAGCCAGGGAACAATGATGGTCTTACTTCTACTACCTATAAATTCAATTTACCCTACTATATTTCAAATGGGTCTCTATATGACAAAGACATGTCGATGGGTTGGTTAATCATAACTGTGTATTAGATCATCGATGGCGCGCGTTGCTGCACCCGTCTATATTCCAATATAATGGTAGGAAATTTCATAAATATATGATGTCATGAAATATTGATGTTAAATACGAAATAAATTGCCTAGAATTTAAGGATAACAAACTAAATACTTTGGATTAGCAAAACAGAGCACCATGTACTATAGTTGTAAGATCAGCCACTCAAATCTGATTCTAACACGCTAGGAGTTTTAGCTACAACATCAGATTGTATGGTAAGAAGACAGTTCTAAAGGCATTGTACAATCTCCCTTAGTAGTGAAATCGGAAACACACACATGTTTGATCTTGTTTTCCTTATTTAGTATTGATGGCTTCACAATGTTCTTGCCCATCATAAGCCACACTTGTTCTTGATTTTAATGCTTGACATCTCATTGGCAGTTTATCAATTGATCGTTTTGTATAAGGGAGAAAGACATTATTTCTTTTTTAGATTCAATCTTATACAGAGATGAAAATTTAAAATTCATAGCAACAACTAAAATGACTCATTTATAACTTTTGCAGTACATAGAACACCTCAATAATGAAAATATATGAAGTTAATTAGAAGTTGAAAGCATCATACCCCAAAATAGATGGTGGTGGAATCAACAATATACAAAAATGTGAAATCGTTAGCATGTCAGTTTTAGCACATACAATATTCTTCTTTTGCCCACCAATTAACCAATGCTAGCAACATTTTCATCTAATCAATAAGAACAATTAAGAATATTTATCACCTAGAAAAACACTATAATATATACAGATGCATGGTAATGGTAATAACAATCTGCAGCCTCGTCACATCGCTTTGCAAACATAGGAGAGCAAATTACCAAATATTTGCAGTGCAACATGTAAACGTATGTTTTGCAGATACAAACAAAGATTGAACCTGTAGAAGTCCGATGTCAGGTCCCCGCCGGTTCCACCGGTAGAGGGCATACACGGGCCAGGCTTGGGAAGCTGTGTAAAAGAGATGAGCAGCCTAAGGTAAGGCATGCTATGGCGCCCAGGCCTTGACTCGCCTTCCAATCCTCCAGTCATCATCCTCTCATCTTCCTCTCACCATCAGTGGCTTCGTGAAGCCTGGCTATGGAGTGAAATGACTACACAGGAAGTCGTAAGACCCGAGGTATATGTATTCAACAAACAATTGCTGCAAATTTCCCATATATAAACAATATCTGAAAATTGACAACTCAGTCTCACCCGTAATCTGCTTTGAATGACAATTGGTTGGAAATATACAGTACAATAGTAAAACTGAGGAAAGGAAGTCCTAATTAACTTCCATGGTATCATATTATCAGGCGATCAACAAATCCTTTGACAGTCACTTCCTCTGCCTTTCCATGCATCTTTCTGCTGGCGGAGCCTTTTCATGACCCTGGTCCGTAGGTAGCCGCCACAACCTCCATCTGTCTCCGTTGGCGATCTTAGCCGCGAGGCGCGGCCACCTCCGGCTAGCCACGGGCAGCGATCTCCGTTGTCGCCCACGTCCCGTGCCCACGGGGTGAATGAACCGGCCCCGAAGCGCTCGATCCTCTTGATCGACTCGCGAGCCGCATCCCACGGTGGATACCCTCGAGCGACTGCGCTACCGTCATCGTCCAGCCGGTGGGACACCTGGATCCCGACCAGCACGCCCATCAGCCACCGCCGCTGCGCCTCCACCACCACCAGCGCCGCTGCTTGGTTCTCCTACTGGATTAATAACCTTGGTTTCATAACCGAGGGAAATACTTATCTCTATTGTATTGCATCATCCTCTCGTCTTCGAGGAAATCCCAATGCAGCTCACAAGTAGCAGGTCCTAGCGGGCTAGCACCCGCGTGGCTTCGCTGCCTCCGGTGCGGTGAAGTGGTGGTGCGGCTCAGACAGGGAGTGGTGGCACCGGCGTCATGCCGTCTGCAGCGCGACGACGCGAGCTTTACAGGCATTTCAGGGCCTGGCCGGGCCTGGTATGCTCCTGCTGTTGCGTCCGGTCGGATCCCGTCGGTGACGCTGGAGGTTGGGCCCTCCCGTGTGCTGACGGTGCTGCTGCTCCGAGTCCCGGCTCATCTTCTTCGTTGTGCAGGCCCTACTTCGCGGTGCTGTGGTGAGGCGGCGTGGAAGCTTCAAGACCGTGTTGGCGCAGGGTGGTGGTCGGTTTGGTGGCGAGCTCCGGAGCGCCCGAGGTGAAGGTTGAGATCGGGAGAAATCCATGTCGGCCAAGCTGACACCGACGTGGTGGCACCTGAGGGTGCCGTCGGACCTTCCTGGAGGGCGTCGGGGTCTACCCTTCTTCTCTCCTCGCTGTGTACCGGGGGAAACCCTTGGCAGCAGTGTCGTCATCATCGCTTCCCTTCTTGGAGATGTTGATTGGTACCGGCACTTCAGAGTCTAGGAGCTTGGTAGGAGATCTTCAGTGGGCGCAGTGGTCGCGAGGCTTCTTCGTTTTTGTGGATCCGCCGCTGTCGGCTTTTGTTCTTTTTGGATTTTCTCTTTCGTTTCTTTTGGGCGTGACTGTGCTGCTTCCGCCCCAGCACCTATCGTTGGTTGTATCGGTTGGTTACTTTGTAATACAAAGTGGGGGAAACCCTTTTTCGGGTTATTCACTTCTTCTACAGTAGCAGCATGCTGTCTGAACCACCACATGGGAATCATCTACCGGCAGTAAAACAAACCAATTGACCATGCAAACATATCCCGTTGAGAAAGAAAAAACAAACCTGTTAAGCTACCAAATATGATCTAGCATCCTCGAAATCAACATGTGTGATTTGCTCGTGGTGTTCTTATGAAAAAAAAGAGATGTGGTCTTAGTGCTAGAAAAAAATCAAGCAGTATATCCAAGGAATTTACAGATAGGTTACTTGCCTTTGGAAATGAACAGCTGAGGATGAATTCGGTGTCTGCGGAGAGGTAAATCGTTGTGCCACTAGTCCTCTAGTAGGTTCTCGAATATGAATGCACCACATACGGCAGGAGCACCATCTACTTTCGAACACCATCAGTACACCTTATCCTATCCCGCATTAACCATCACCATTAGATTGGAGCCTGGTTAGAACATTGAAGTCGAAGAGATTATGTAGACGATGGATTTGATAGTTGTCGTTTTTTAGATCAGAAGCGTTGGTGGAACTTTGAAGATTAGGGCAGATAACTAGAACGATTAATCTTGACCCGGCAACCTCGCATGTCGATACAGGCGACGTAGCTGCAGCAACGGTTGGTCGATCATGGCCATGGAGCCGTAGCTCAGATTGTTTAGGGATATTGTCCTGGTGGGCACTACATCCCCGGTAGTTTCAGCGTAGCGAGCATACCCAGGTTCTGAGGGAGGCGACACCAGAAGGGGTGAGGGAGGGCTCTGCTGCTGGTCGTAGATACATTGAATCGTCGGATCGACATGGGGAGATCAGAGGATTGGGAGGAGAAGACATATGAACACACATATTGCATAATTATTTTTTGAGGAAGTAAAGGTCCGATCCTTTCCATCGGGAGGAGAGAGAAAGAATAGACATGAGGGATCCGTAGAATAATAGTAGATGGAATTAGATGGCAGTTAGGAGGGATTGGTGGAATAGTATATGGAATGAGATGGTAGTTAGGACCTGATATCTTTTTTCACAAATTTGGGAGGTCCTGAGCCTTTTAAATGGTTACATGGTTTGATGTATCACGGTTTCACCGGATAATTGGGCTCGTATTTTTGATTAAATATGATATTATATCGGCTGATCTAAACCGTAATAAGTCGGTCCCACCGAGATTAACGGCTCCTATTTTCTAATTAACGCGGTAATTTCTAGAGAGTCTAAAATTATGTATGTATGTATATGTATATGTATATGTATGTATAGATAGATGTATAGATAGATGTGTATATATATAGATATCGGTGAAAAATGTTTCCCGAGGTGTTAAATTATATATATAATGGTCTAAAAGTATTTAGAACATTTTATATTTAATTAAAATATCAACGGGTCTAAAAAGACCAATAGGTGGAAGGAAATATGGGCCACATAGGCCCGTATGGAAGTGCCGCCCCCTTCCTTGTGGCGCGCGCGGGGGGGGGGCGCGAATCCTACTCGGGGAGGGAGTCATCACTCTCGGAGTCGGTAACGATCATTAATCATAGCCCGTTATGCATCTTCATATTGTTCTTGGGTGATCGTAGGGCGATTATTTTTTGTTTTCTACTACGTTTCCCAACTGTTGAAGCGCCACGGCAACCTGCTCCAGCGCCACTTCTAGGCTAGACAGCAGCTTGCCATGCTAATCTACAAATAGAGGTTCGGCATCAGCATAGGGCTCCCTCTCGGCCGCAAGCGGTGGCAGCAATAGAAGGGTGGCTTCGGGATTTTTCTGCCACATCTATACCTATAATAGTGAAGTCATTAGTGCCTTAGTCTGTCTATCGCTTTTTTTTTACAGAAAACTCCCTGTGTTTTTCTGCAATCGACCCGGAATCATGACTTAAGTGACAAAACGAATCATTTCTGTATTTTTTCGGAAGTCCCCCTGTCATTTTTATTAGTTAACCCATAGTTCATCTGTAAGTGACAAAAGGAATCTATTTGTGTTTTCCAGAAAACCCCCTGTTGTTTCTATTATTTGACCCATAGTTCATCTTTAAAATGACAAATGGCTGCTTAAAAATCATATCTTTTAAATCGTAACTCCAATTTAAACTTTTTATATATGAAATTTGATTAAAAAAATATGTAGAATCTGAATATTTGTTATTTTACATATTGAACATTTTAAAATTTGATTTATGGTGTAATGTTAATCAATAGCACGCAGTCTCCTTTTTTTCGTATCGGCATCGATCCGTGTTGCAAATGAACACCTCACCAAAATCAAATTGAAGACGAAAGATACCATAAATAACAACACATGCATGCCTCGGCAAAACCTCACAGAGTAGAAAGAAAGTTGATGTTCATCTTGTGCCAAGAGCGAACACAAATGGGATGCCATGTTCAAATAAAGAACATGGATCTATGTAGGGTTTTTTCCTGTTGATTATTGAGTTTTTTTCTTCTCCCATTACAACACACGGGCTCTTTTGCTATTTATAACAACATACTAGCCAATTGCCCAAAACCGAAGCTTGTGTGCACGTGACGAACACCAACGTACCAGGTCTTGGCTAAGAAAAACCTACGTACTGGGTTGGTCAACAAGTCAACTGTTGGACATGGCACCAGCCGACAGGCCAAAGAAGGTAGCAGCACTGGAGAGGAAAGCGAAAGAAAAGAAACACGGGCGTTGCCCCGACAGGCCGACACCGCACTGGACAAGAAAACGAGATCGCTCGCTGGTTCTCCCTCGCGGCCGCGTCCACGAATACTATGGAGTATGGGCTCCTCCAGCGCAACAAACCGCCATGTCCAAATTTTCCTCTATGCTCCGACGTATATAGGCCAGGCTCCCTTCCTCCCTCCCTTCACCAACCTTAGCAAGACACAAACCAAGCAAAGCCATTGATTTATCCACCACCGAGAAGCAATCCAATTCAGAGCGTGTGCTACTGAACCTGCTGCGTAATCAATCACCCATATCTAATCGGTCATGGACAAGGTGCTCGCCTTCTCTATCCTGATCACGTCCCAGGCCGATATCGCCCCCGGCGCCGGCGGCAGCTGGGCAAGGCTTTCCTGGCGGGGCAGGCAGCAGGATGGCCAGCCACCGGAGGCTGAGCAGCTCCAGCAGCAGCTTGGAAAAGGGAAACCGTACTCGCGTCTTAGCTTCCGCCGCAGCGGAAGGAGACGCGGAAGCTGCGGTTCACGCCGGAGTTCGACGGGATTGACTGCTTCGAGACATCATCTGGCGTCAGTGAACTTCAGTACTGCAAGACGCTCGGCTGATCCGGGGGTGTGTATTTCTTGATTCTTTCTTGGTTTGACGAAGCTGTGTTGCGTTTGTGGTGACTGGTCGCCAGAGGATCGGGGCCTTCAATTTAACCTGCTTTTTTTCTAGCTGAGGCCAGAAGTTGTATATAAGCGCAACCAAACTCTTAATTTCTTTTGATTTGATCATATTCATAAGGAAGCAACAGACTCAAATCTAGATAAGCTTTTGTTTCTACAAAGTTCAGGAAATTGTCGGCTCAGTAGCTTCATCTTTGATGCGTTATAGAGATGTTCAGAGAAAGCAAGTCCAAAACAGGATGCGCCTAGTCGCATAAGAAGCCGACACGTTTCTTTCATGCATATCGCCTGCTCCGCAGATAAATTCCAATCTCGTTGCATACTGCATCATACTATTAGTCGGCAGTACTAATTTTTTTGGTTTGGACCGAACCGCAGCCATCACCATTCCCCATCTGATAACATAATCAACTTATTAGGCCACTGGCTCGGTACAAATTATAAGCCTCCTCATCGCTTAGAAACAAAAACACACAGATGGAGAAGTATGATGGCAAAGAATTTATTATGTACAAAAGTTGGTCAACTTGGCCTTAAGATGGAGCTAGCTAAGTCGGTAAATATCATTCTCAACTCTTATTTCCAAATTGAGGAGCTTTTCGCCCCGATTTCATTTCCTGAAAAGAAATAAATAAACAAGCGTCTCACCCACAAGAGAGGGCACAAATCTTTCATGTTGTGCCATCTTTCGCTGATGACAACTCATTACTAACATGTGCCATCTTTCCTGGATTTTGTAGAGAATGTGGATACATCACAGGCTACTGAATTCACCGAGTACAAACTACTTTGCTCCTGATGCTTCTGATTCCCAAATTTTTGTGCGCCCTTCTGGATCATCTCTCGATGCTTTCCTCTGGTTGCCTGTTAGCTATTTATTTGCACTCTAACATGTCAAACAGAAGAAAGAATAAGTATCAAAGTGTATATGAATTATGAACTATTGGACCTTGCTATATGTTCATGTGAATATAGACTTATATATAGCACAAGCATTAATCACAAAAGTGAAGGTTGGCTGAGTATTTATGTTCATTATTTATCTTTCTGTGGTTTTTTCCCGTTGACCAATGCATCGTTGTTTTTCTGCAAAAAGAAGAAAGTGTGTGTGTTTTAACATTTTGATTATCACACTGGGAGCTGGGGGCAGGAATTCGTCATTTTTTTTTATCTTACACTTCATAGAATTATGGCTCGAGTTAGCAGCACAAAAGATGAGCATAAAGCGTATGATCAGTAATTCATTCAGGATCCACTTTTTCTGGAGCTGACTCATGCGACCCCGATCCACTTTTCCCGGCGGCCTTCCCCGTGCGTCCTCCCCTCGCCGCCACTGGTGGGCGCCGCCAGGATTGCCCGCGCGGCCTACAGCGGACGCAGGGCTCTGTTCCTGTAGCGTTTTGCAGTCATTGGCGATGTGCAGCGGCGACATGAAGTAGTGCAGGAGGAAGTTGCTGCAGCAGCGCTCATTCGTGGTTGGGCGGCAGCCATGGAGCAACGGGAGCGCTTCTCTCTCTCTCTCTCTCTCTCTCTCTCTCTCTCTCTCTCCTTGATGGCGTCGCATGCAGCGGACGCTCCCAACCGGAAGTGAGCCGCTGCCGCCGACAATGGTCCCCAACTTGTTATGTCCTAGGGCGCCTCTGCAACCCCGAGGCGCGGTGGGTCGTGGGCTCTTGGCAGACCGTCGCCCATGCTGCCAGCGGGGGCAGTGTAGCGCCGTGGTCTGGCCTACATGATGAGCGGTGCCAGACGGGGTTGATGTTGCCTCCAGTGACAAGTTGTCCATGTGGGTGCGGCATCGGTTGGGCAGCCATCGTCTGAGGGTCTTGGAACTTCCAAACTGGCGGCTATGGTGATGTCCGCCGAAGTCAGATCGGTCTAGATCTGCAACCGGTGGTGCAGAGCTGTCGATGGTTCCCTTGTGGACTGGCAATTCCGTGGTCATTCATGCCTCGGATGATCCGTCACTACGTAGATGCATGACGGTATTCGTGTCCTTCCTCGGTATGGTTTGCTGCCGTGGATGAGGATCATGGATATAATGGTGGCATGTGGTGGTGCTGTCTGATTTTGATTAGCCATCGGCCGCCACTTGTGAGGATGGTGCGGGTACTCTGCATTGTCCTTTGGCATAACTTTTGGTTTAAGAAATTGGATGCACAAGCAGCATTCCCACTTAGTACAAATGAATGCTAGCAAATAGATTGAGAAGCGACCAAACAAAAAGAAAAAACGGTCATAAATATGCATTGAACATAACTAACACTGAATAATGCACCATAAGTAGGATATAACTTCGTTGCATAACTATTAACTTTATGTGCTTGCATAGGGAATCACAAACCTTAACACCAATATTCTTACTAAATCATAATTACTCACTAACATGACTCACATGACTCACTAAAATATCTAAAAGCACTTATATTTAGGAACGAAGGGAGTACCAATGAAGCCGAGGGTGAAAAAAATAAGTGAACATGATGTGATCCCAGAAGCACTTGTTAGACCTGACGATGCACTTTCCTCTCCTCACAAAGCAAGAGAGACACGGCCCACTCAGGCTTCGTTCGATGCAAAGCAATTTTAAAGGCAAACTTGCAGGAATAAAAAAGGAAGGAAGGTTCTCCCAAAATGCGTTCGATGTGCAGGAATAAGCTCATAAAAATCCAAAGGAAAGTTGCTGCAGCCCCTAGTTTTACAAGAAAGAAAACATCCAGTGCTAGCTCTTTTTTGGGGCGGAAGCACGAGGCAAACTACAGGAAAGCTTAGTTGGAACTGCATGCACCACTGTTACCATGCTTTGTATGACCCCACTACTGCCAAATGGAGGCATCAACTAGCACCACGATAGTCGGACGGGGGTAAATAGGAGTTAGAGTTATGAAGACAAATCTTGAAATCGAAAGGGTTTAGGCTTGGAAGAACTAAAACCGAGTACATGATATGCGGTTTCAGTACTACTAGGTGTGAGGAGCAGGTTAGCCTTGATGGGTGAGATCTAAAATGTAAAAGAAAACTAAACTACACCGTAAATAAAACAGTTACAAAGTCATGTAATTATGTATTTCACTAGCATAATTTATCTTACTTTTCTTGGAACCTCTTGAATTAACTTACTTGGCCTAGAAATTTGGGCCAAATCACGAAACAGGCTTTATAGATGAAGGAACACATCAAAGTAAACGACCGAATGATACAGTATGGAGGAGGGCCCTCTTACAAAGAGAGCTACAAATACAACATGAAGCTTAGAACTAGTCTAACAACTCGCCGAGGCCCGACCCAAGATGCCTGAGCTCCACGACAACATCCCTAGGAGGGTGACAGTGCCGGGCGCCATCGCCACGCCAAATCATACATACAAGGGTTTTTACCCAGAGGCTTTGTACAAGGACGAGACCCACGACGACGTCTTCAGGAAGAAATCGACATTCATGGATGTCGCTGTTGCCGGTACCAAAGCGCGAAGATTTCGCTCGAAAACTTTCCTACTCTACCAGGAGCCACCCCGACCACCACCAGGATGAAGGATAGGCTAGTCAGACGAAATCTGGGCACCACCACTTACGAATGAAGAGGACAGGACAGAGCCTCCCACAACTATACCCCTTGCCGCCCACACAACCAAGAGGTGAAGCCACCACCACCATCACGGAGCCTACTCGGGAGCCAATCGTGTAGCCTACAATCCTCACCTCAAAACACGAATTACGGTAGAAAGAGGGGAAGTCACCTCCTTCCACTCCTTGCCCGATATCAGTCACCGGGTCTGGGTAAACACCTCGACTATAGGAGGCATCCACACTTCTGTCCCGAGCCAGTCCCTATGGACCGGGGGCAAATGCTAGAGGCTGTCGAGGGCTGTCATGGAGGAAGCCTCAACCCTCATCCTCTAACCTAGGCAAACCGAGCTCACACAACACCACACGTGCAACCATCGCCGCCGACCCCACCGACATGGCACAACAACATCAGGGTGCAATCCTCGGACCAACACCGTAACCTAGCAGCAGGGAGGAGAGCACAAACGCGAAGGACTCACCCTACCTACAAACCGACAGACGTCACCCACCACCACCTACGCGCATCGCCATGCCGTGAAAATGGCCGACGCACCCGCCATCTCCTGCCCGGAGCCTCCCATACACCACCTTCCCGGAGGGAGGGGCCCAGCCATAGAGGATTGCAGCACCGCCTCCAAGACACAACACGCAACAAGAGGCCTCGACTGCACTGTAAGGCGGGTCACAATGGGCATTATCATATACTAGTATTGTGCATATGATACTAGTGTATGATACTACAACCATAATGCGTTGTATCATAGCTTGGTATCATACTGATCACATCTATTTTCATGCAAGACACCTACTAGTACTTCATTTAATATGATACGGTATCATATCATGATACTCACTCCTCTCTTCCCTCATTTAGTTGTGTGCCATCTCAGTAAAATTATCTAGTTGGCATGCATGCTACTACCAATGATACTACCATTGTGATCAGTCTAATGGACCAGGCACAGCACAACGACCCTGTCGGGTCGCCTCCTGCTATCGTCTGACCATCAGATCCGGGTGGATTCGATCGGATTCTCGCATTGCACGCTACCGCCATAGCCCCCACCATCACATGCACTGACCTCAGTTTGCGTCGGCCGCAAGTGAGACCGGACAAGCGTCGCCACCAACTGGCCACCCCCGCCGCCACTGCCAGACGGGCACGCACCACCAACTTTGGCTTGTCCGCCTGCAGACGCGACCGCGCCACTACACCACACCGGCTAGTCGCCGCGCCGCCGCGCCCTGCTCCAGCGCACCTTCTAAGCTATACACCACCGGCCCGCGCCGATCTACCACGCCAGGAGATGAAAAGGCCTCACAGACAGTATGGGTCCGCAAGTCATATTAATCTCTCTCCTATTATCTTCTTCTTCTCTATCATCTACTCTCCCGATCCCCTTTTCCACTTGACCCTCGATTCCCCTTTCTCCCTACACTCTTGATCCCTCTTGAGACTACCCCATCCGGGCCCAAGACTGGAGGCAGCTGATGGTGGAGACCTTCCGGCAGCAGGGCGAACACAGTGGTGGCGGTGGGCGGCGCGGTCTCGGCGGAGCATGACGGGGTAAGTAGGGCCCGCACGTGATGCGACAAGGACTGGGGATCGTGGCGGCCTCCATGCCTGGCACGACGCGGCAGCGAGCGCGCCAACATGCGGCTTGACCATGACAAGCATGGCGACCCGCAGGCGAACCGGCCACTGACGTGCGCGCCTAGTGGTGCCGAGGCACGCGGTGGGCAGCGATAGCCAGCCTATCGCGTGGCACGCGCGGCTCATGGTGCAGTCGTTGCTTGGCGCGGCGGCGAGGACCGACACAGCTCAGCCATGCAGAGTTGGCCATCCAGCACGGGGCGGCGGTGGTGGCGTCCAATCGATGACCGCTGAGAGCGGCGGCACATAGCTGCGAGAAACTGGACGAAGCAGGTGGAATCGGGCACGAAACCGAAGCACGGCGCCGCGGCTGCCAACGAAAGTTGAGGCAAACAATAGCGCGGCCAGCGAGCAACACTGCGGCCTGCGGACACATGGATGCGTACGTCGGCTTGGCACGGCGAGGCTGCAGCCATCGGTGAGAAAATTCCCCTAACCGGTCGGTGCTCATGTCGCTGACCACGGTCGCCATCTTGTCTAGCTCGCCCAGGTGAGCACCCTGTTGAGGAGCTTTTGAAGAGATGCACATGACACATGGGCCCACAGTCTTGATGATCAACCGAAAGTATAATCTTGGCACTAGACGTCTCGACATGTGGTGAGTAAAACTGCTATCGGCGATAATTCATCTGGTTCTTGAGTTTTGTTGGGTGACGACCAACAAATTAATGAGGATTTATATCATCCATTTTTGTCCTTTTCCCGTAACCCGACTCCGTGCTGGCTATCTCGTTGGGCTATGACCTGAAGGGTTGTTCGTTGCCTTTAAACTTTTGTCCGCTTGAACAAAGAGTAAATTTCGCGTCTTTAGTTAAGACATTTCGTTCCCTTGTGTTTACCAGATGTTGACTTATTAATTCTGAAAACACGCCTATATAAGAAATTTTTCTAATCTTTATTGACGGACAGGCCTGGACCATGATCTGTTCCGATTTTTACATGAGACGAGATAGACAGATAAAAATGAATTTGCTAGCCTTGTCATCCCTCATCTGCCACTCCAGTGGCATTATTATTTCTTGCGCTTAATAGATGCAGCAGCACCTCGGAGTGGGATCGGGATTGCAGTAGGCTTGTTCCGGGTTGTAGCCAAAGCTTTTGCAGGTGTCTTTGCACGTTTGCATGTTTCCCGGCGTAACCGGATCCTGGCAAACCGCCTCCGGCGTGCACCAGCTTTGTGGGTCTGCACAGCGGCACGAAAAGAGATGAACGGTCAGTTTTGTTCCATGGGAAAGGAAAAACAGATGTATAAAGAAGAAGAAGAAAGAAGCATAGACTCTTTTTATTTTCCTGTTTTCGTCTACGGCCGGCTCCTAGTATATCAATATAAAAAGCAAACATTTTGCCTTGTTTCAAAAAAATAAAATTGTATAGGAGTAATGTATGTTCTTACCTTCTGCATTACAGGGCAGGAAGGCGGTGGACATGACCAGAAGAGCTATGAGCAAGAACAAAATATGTGTGTTGTTCCTTGGGCGTGCCATTGTGAATTGGATCTTGCAATTCCTCTTCTACTGGGCAGCTAGTGTTGTTTTTCTAGTCGATGAATGCCACTATTCGGCATGACGGTGATCATATATATATAGAGGGGTTATCGCAGGAATTAGGGGGGACTTAATGAATTCCCATTTATCCTCTCGTCATCATAGCACTTATCGCAGGAATTAGGGGGGACTTAATGAATTCCCATTTATCCTCTCGTCATCATAGCACTAATGCGCCCGTACGCACCCAAAATAGTAACCCCTACGTAAAAATGTAGTGCTTATTTTTTTTCGGGTAAAAGGGGATATATTCTCTACTATCTACTATACTAATAAAAGAGCAACATGATTAATTCTAAACGCACCCCACAAAATATACACGAACTAATCCCACCACATGATTAGACCCATTAATTTCAATCTAACGGCTAACCTTAACCTGATCTGTTCTCTGTGTGCATTTAGCAATTTATATTGACTTACCGTGCTCCACCGAGAAGAAACTACTAAGCTCCACGCATGAACTAGGAAACTAATCATCCTGTAAAAAAGGGAAACTACTAATCAACCCTAAACAAAAAGAAACTACTAACCACGGCCGCTTCCTATATGGTCAACGAAAAATTAGCACCCCACCTCCATCGCCATCCACGACCTCGCCGACGTGCTGCGCTACCATGTCCTCCTCGAGTGCCTCCCCATCCGACCACGCCCGCATCCCCGCCTCAGGGAACCTCGTTACCAAGCCGTTTCAAACCACCGGACGTGCGCCCTCCGACCTCGGTGCGGTCAATCTCACGGCCACGGGCAGCGCGGCGGCAGCTCCGCTGTAGTGGTCCGCTCGTCGGCACCCTTCCAGGGTCGAACGCCACCATCCCCGGCGCCGCCACCACGGAGCCGTACAACATCAGCGTGCTTGCCGTGGGCGGCCTCATCGTCCGTTCCGGCTTCGACATCGCCATGTCCGGCTCTGAGACCACCTGTTCCCCACGGTCAACATCACCCGCGTCCTCATCGACGCGCGGGGCCCGGGGGTTCAACGTGGCTGCCTCCATGCTCGAGGCCTCCGGCATCGCGTATGACTTCGAGACCGACGAGCGCGGCACCGACATCACCATCTTCGTCCCCACCCACGACCTCGCCCATCGTGCTGCACTACTACTACCCGCTCTGCTCCCTCGAGTGCATCGTGAACCCCGTCTAGCCCACGCTCGCCATCGAGTGCACTGAGTTAGGCCGCTTGACGCTCTGCATCACATGATCCAACGGCTCCGTCGCCATCGACACCGGCGTCGTGCAGGCGTTGATCACTCGCACGGTGTTCGACCAAAATCTTCAGCGACGACAATTTCAAGTTCATCCAGGTTCTGAATATTTTTACTGTTTCCGGGCAGGTTACCAATCTTCAGCAATGAGGATGGGCGACGGGGCTGTGCTGGCGGAGATGACGTTGCTAGGTGACGTCGATAGTATAGTGGGTGGGTGCAATTTAATTCCTCTGTGCTAGCATGCCGGAGGAATGTGCTGAGATTTGCGGCGGGTTTGTGGACAAGGAAATCTGGGCAGAGAATGCAATGCTCGTGGCAGGGGGCTGGAAGGGGCGGCCCCTGGAAGGGGGACAACTTGTGTTGAAGAACATGAGGAAAGTGTAGATACAGGGGCAGCGATGTCCATGGGGAAGATGGACCCTCATGCCCCTGGGTGGATGAAGAGGTAAATGGTTCAATTTTGTGCGTATGCTTATTGCCAGCGAAGAGTAGGTGATTAGATACATTAACAATAAACTGAATTCACGAAGCAAACATAAGGGACTCAATGCGGCAGTGCCTTAGCTTTTGTTTGCCTGTGTTAGTACATTTATATTGCACGGCAAACATTATGGGATGTGAAGTAAATTGTTCTATACGTCACTGATTGTGCAGGATTGGAGTAGGGAGTCATCCACCGGATAGGACCCCATGTCCGGAGAGGGTTTGTGCACTTGATAAGATGATCAGGGGTACGCGGACAAGTTGGGTGAGCATGTTCTTGAGCTTTTCATCCATTTGATGCATTAGGAGAGCCATATGATTTTTATAACTTCTATTTCTGGGAGCAACGTTTGAGAATTCACTATGGGAAAAGTCGGCTGAACGCAGAGAAGATGAAATGCTTGCAAGAAATAGTTTGTGGTTGCGCTGTATCTTAACTGGGTTGACTTAGAACTAGATACAGGTTCACTGATGCTGAGAATTTTTCTATTCACACAGGGGAGGCGTAGGAGAACAGTAAGTCTTGCCCCTGTGAATGTCTAACACTGATTCGACTTTGCAGACATCAGACAATCGGTGGCACGTTACTAAGCAGAGAGTCTCGTAGAATCATTCATTCATGCCGACATGTGGGGAGAAGGTTCATTGTCCGTCGCACAAGCAGATAGATTAGTGCACAAAGGACTTGGTGTAACAGCTAAGGTAAAAAAATCTTCGACTAGGAATTCAGGGCCAAATTTTTCTCCTTCTTTTCCTCCAATTATTCGTTCCAGTTTGATTAGGATCAGAAGTGTTTCATTAGCATGATTGTCTGTAAATGATCACCACCCTCCCTGTACTTTTGTTGTTGTCACTCCATTAATTATTTCCCGAAATGAATCAGGTGCACTCACTACTAGGAAAATGCTTATAGGTAGACATTTAGCAGTAGCGCATGATTTCCCGGCCAGCGCTGCTGTTAATGGGCCACGCACTCGGCCCCCCGTTGCAGGTTTAGCTATAGCGCTGGGCCTCCTCCCCCACGCTGCTGCTAAGCCCACCTCTGCTTCACCCCGCGCCGGCCCACGCGCGCGCCCCTCTCTCTCTCACTCACTCTCACATTCACACGCTCACACTCACAGACTCCCTCAATCCCCCGCTCTGGCCGCCGCCCCCGCGTCCTACGCCGGCCGCCCTCCCCCGCGCCGGCCCTCCTCCCCCGCCGGCCGCCCTCCCCCGCGCCGCTCATCCTCCCCCGCCGGCCGCCCCCCGCGCCGGCCCTCCTCCACAGAGAGATACTCCTCCCTCCTTCCTCCTCCTCCCTCCCTCCCTCCCTAGTTATAGTTATTAGAGAGTAGTTATTTTGATCCCTATCTTGTTGAAAAAATGTAGGTTCTTAGAATAATGTAGGTTATGATCGAACCCTAGCTAGGGCAGATTAGGTAGTATGAACCCTAGTTAATTCGTATGAACCCTAGGTTTTTAAATTAGCTAGGTTTTGAAATTAGGACAGAAATTTAGCTAGGTTTTTAATTTAAGACATAAATTTATCTAGGTTTTTAATTAGGTGTAGTTAATAGAATTTAGGTGTTTTAGGTGTATTTAACAGAATTCTAGGTGTTTTAGTTGTTTTAGGTGTAGTTAACAGAATTCTAGGTATTTTTTTTAGTTAAAGCAATTGTTGTTATTTTTTTAGTTAAAGCAATTTTTCCTGTTATATGCAAATTTAGAGTGGACATGTCATATTTTGAACATGTCACATTTTGGACATGTCATATTTTTCCGAGTGGCCTATGTTTTGCCAGAATGTCGATTCGTTTACGTTCTGGCAAATTTCAGGCGCTCGATATGTCCAGCTTTAGTGTATGATACTATTCGAGATGTATTAGTGATAATATTCGACGATGTACGGACGCAAGAGATGATTTAGTTTTGCTTATTGAATGCATACTAATTTGAATACTAATTTGTTTTATGATTTAGTTTTGCTTATTGAATGCACGTCTGTTTCAACTATGAACATAGGAAATGTCTGACGACGATAGCGAAAGGGAATTCGGTATGTGCGAATACTGTGAAGACGAGCGCGGTCTGTGCGACAGGCCTCACCTAGAAGATGGTAGGCGCTTCAGCATTGTGCTGGATGAGAACTTCGAAGTGGATACAGTAAGTCACAACGACAAGTCTTTTTTCGTAATTAAGCATGACTTCTGCTTCTTTTGCTTCAACTTTTAATTTTAATTTTTTACTATTCTACTAGCGTATCCCCTGCCATGCAAGAATTTTTGTCTTGGATAAGATTGGTTTCAGTCCTATGAAAACTATGGAGGTAAAGAGAGTTAACTTGAGGACCAAGCATGGTTATACTTTTGCCGCAAAAATCATACAATGCAGACACCTACACCTACTTTGAATGCAAAAATTGGAGAGCACTGTGCAAGGCTTATGCATTTGAGCCTGATATGCTTATCACCTTTGATATTCGTCCGGAAGATGATATTGAAGATAATATCGACATCTGGGTCGATGTGCAGACGCCTCCAGTTCTACCATTATGTGAGTTTCTCAACCATATTTATTAAGTAATTTATATTGTTTATTTAAAAATAGTTGACAACTAATTTCTATTGACAGCTTATTTCCATTTAAGCAAACATGTTCAGCGCTTGGTAGACAGCACCTACTACTGTCCCGGGGCTGAACTAAACTGCCAGGAGATAGGTCATTATGTTTCATGGATTGAGGATCTTGATACCGTCAAGACAGGTTATTTTCCTGGACTTCGAGATATTAGTACTCAAAACGTGCGACCACTAGTGTACGTATTGAACTACGGTCACATCTATTTAGGAAAGATGGTAAGATTTTTAATTACTATTTGTCCTCAGTGCATCTTTTGCATACATTATTTTTTAAGCTAAACTTCATTGCTAAGTATGTTACTACGATGTTTTTCAACAGGGACTCCTGATGAATGTTGTACCTTATTGGATCGAGGCTAAAGGTCGCATGAGAATGATTAGCTTACGGCCAAGACATCCTACATTGCACATGAGTGCATTCAGGATTTCTCGAAGCGAGCAAGTCTTAATAGTCAAAGACTGGAGCAAAATTGTGAAGGATCGCAGAGAAGTATTAGGGGGCAGCAATCAGAAGCGCAGCCCACAATTAGGAGGCAGGTTCATCTGCATGCTCCAATATGATGAAGCAGGAGTGCTACATATGTTCTATGCTATTTTACCTGAGAGAGAGCAGCAGGAGTGATTAGCTAGCTAGAATGAGTTTGAAGATGATGATGTGCTACACTGTGACTAGCTATGATGATTAGACAATGTGGTAATGACTATGATGATTATTAGCTAGTGTTGGTGGTAATTTTCCCTTGCTTGCAACTCCTATGCTGAATTAGAGGGTATGTTGATGCTACTACTAATCATTGTTGGTGAAGCAAATGGATCTGAATTTCCATCCATGAATACTGCATTTGAATTTTATTTTTTTAATTTCTAATTAGTTAGCTGTAGCGTGGGGTGGAAATGCAATGCTACTAGTACAAACAATGGTAGTAGCGTGCGAGGAGAAAGCAGCGCTACTAGTACTTAGAATATCTGTAGCGCAGGATAGAAAACGCGCTACTACTAAAATTTAGCTGTAGCGCCGTAGCAGTAGCGCGGGCACCCACGCTACTGGTGTGCAAAAAACCCACGCTACTGGTAAGGTTTTTCCTAGTAGTGACTTTACTGAATATGATGGACAAGTTCTTATGTCAAGTCTCAGGGCAATGAGCCTAGACCCACTGGGAGCAGGTGAGTTTCTACTCTACGTTTCTAATTCTATTTTTTGTCAATATTTCCATTACTTTGTAACGAAATACGCTCGGTGGGCTGAGATGTGGACCTCTGGCTGAAGCTATCTGTAATATTGTTTCTCCAACTTTCTGTAGGAGATATGCCCTAGAGGCAGTAACACAGTTATTTTGTATCTCCTGGTTTGTAATGAAAGTTTATGTTCCATGCTATAACTGCAATGATTCTCGAGTCTGCAAATAAAACGAGGCTTGGAGGGAAACTCATGTGCACGTGTGGTATAATAAACGGTAAAATGTATTCCTAGTCTTGCCTCTAAGACTGGCTCAAGTATTGCATGATGATCCTGTTTTCCTGATCATGGGCATGGCTATGCCAGCAATTTTGAGGGCACGATGTTGATAGAACACTTGTGTTGAATCGACCCAATATGATGTTATGCTATGAGATACATTCGTCACAAGTTAATGGTTAATAACACAGAGATAGTTAATGTTTGCATAATTCCTTAGACCATGAGAGTATCGAGTTCCTTCGTGCTTGCTTCGTGAACTTTGGGGTTTGTTAAACGTCATCCGTAACTGGGTGGCTATTACGGCGGCTTACGGGTTCACGGAAAGGTATGGCATGTAACGAGATAGCTAAAGATTGGGATTTGCTCCTCCGACGATGGAGAGATATACTCGGGCCCTCTCGGTGAAACGGTATCCATCATCGTCTGGCCAGACAACTTGTGATTTGATCACTGGGGTACCGGAACATGGAAACGAGAAAACAGAACAAAACCGGTAACGAGGTAACTTGCGTGATGGACAAATTGTTGATCCACAGGAATGCAATAAATCTCACCTCGGGTGTTTGTGACATATCGCGAAGCAACAGGAATAGCACACGGCAACTGGAGGTTCACTCGAATATTCATTCGTGTGGGTATAGGGGTCAATATGGGTGTCCACGGCTCCGATGTTGATCATTGATCGGAAGGGGTTCCAGGTCATGTCTATACTTCACCGAACCTATAGGGTCACACGCTTAAGGGTCATCTATCTGCTGAATACTAGACAGGGAGTCTGAGAGAAAATCACCGAAAAAGTTTCGGACACCGAAAAAGTTTCGGACAACGGAAAGGTTCCGCAAAGAGGTCACCGGATGAGTTCCGGTGAAACTGAAAAGTTGTTTCAGAGGATACCATAAAGTCAAATTGTTTTCGGCACATGCCTGATAATTCTTGGAGGGTGCCAGAATCATTCTGGAAACTTCTGGGAATTTTCTGGAAGAAAAACCGGAAATGTTTCGGCGCTGCCGGAACCGCTTCAGATGCTTTTCGCAGATGAATATCACTAATCTGGAATTGTTCTAGAACGCGTTGAAAATTATTTTAGTGGGTACTGGAATTGTTCTAAGCCCACATAAATATTTTCAGTTCGAACGGACGCTGAAAAATGTCGTCGTGAATAGTGAAAGTGCTTTTTGGATAATTTTTTGGAAGCCACCTTTTAGGGCTTTTGCTAAAGGCTTCTAGAAGGGCTTGGGGGGCCATGACAGCCCCTCATGGGGGGCCCCCCTAGGGGTGGCCGGCCAAGGTAAGGGGAGCTCCTTGGAGCTCCACATGGCATCCCAAGTTTACCCTTATGCCCATGAGGTGTGACCTAATGCATGGGTTTTTGGTAATTAGTGGAGGAGCCCTACCCCTTGGCTTTCCTATAAATAGAGGAGATGGGGGCTGCCATCTCTTCATCCCTTGCTCTCATACACATGCCATGCATTATCTGGCTTCTTCTCTCCCTCCCACGAAAAGAGTTTCGTAGAGCCGAAAGGCTGTCTGGGTTCCGGCAGGAACTAGTTCTGGACGGCGAAGCCCTGCCGGATAGCTGACACCGTATGTGTGCAACCCCGTAGAGAGGTCGTAGTTTCGGTCTTTTGCCCGAGGGGCTGTTCGAGTGTCCTCCCGAAGGGCTGTCCGAGTCTCCGTTCGAGTTTCGAGGGTCCTCCCGAAGGGCTGTCCGCGACATCGTCCAAGGGACTGTCCGACCGCCTCCCGAAGGGCTGTCCGACGAGGGAGTACATCCTCGCGGTTGGGAGGTTGTAAATCCTAGCTGCGGGGATCTGCACCAACGATCTCCACCGACTCTTCTTCCGCTGCGCTTCGAGTCGGTACGGATCAGATCAAACCTTGTATGCAGTCTCCATAGTGGTCCTGGGCGTGCTCGCTATACCGAAAATTTTCGTTTTCTGTCGCGTACCCCTACATTGGCATCAAGAGCCGTGCTATGCGTAGATGCAGGTTACGATCTAGAATACTTGGAGATGTATGGGTATTGCATAATATAATTAGGTAGTAGATGAGATCTATTGCTGAAAATTATTTATGCGGGTGACAGATGAAATCTGTGATCCGACGTTCTTGTTGCTTCCCTAGAATTTGCGTTTGCTCAATCTCGAGATAGCATGGTGGAATTTGACAAAGTTCTGGCAATCCGTGATCCTGATTGATCATGGAAGTGCTATCAGTTCTTTGGGTTCTGCCATAGTCAAAAGAAAGATGAAATTCGCAAATGAAAGGGCATTGCAGATATGATCTGCACGGGGGTCATGCGTATGACGAAGTTTAGTATGGGGCTCGAGATTTAATTATCTCGTGTTTCATACACCCTGAGATGTTAATCTAGCAACTTGAATAATCATACTTGATGATAAAATGTTGGTAGCTGCGGTTTGAGTAAAAACCTTAGAAGCCACGTAAAATAAAATTTTGCATAAACCGATTAGAGGCGTCTAACTTGGTTTTGCAGGATGGTTTGCATGTGATGTGGTATAGCAATGCTCATATTCAATTTGATTATGTATGAGATGACTATATGATGTAATTAACATGACCTGCGTGTCATGATTCGGCATGATGGCTGGAGCCATATGATTGCATTTTAATGACCTGCGTGTCAACCTTAAGTAATGCATTTATTTTATCTTGCTATGGAGATAGCAATATTATCTGGTGCATTGACAAGGTGGTGGCAATCATCGAAAGGTGAACACCGACGCAAATGCCGAAGACGAAGAATACTTGACTTCTCCGTCAGAAGAGGCTATACCATATCATGCTATTATGAATTGCCTGAGATGTTTATCCCTCTTGGTGCACCCTTCTTGATTGCGCGGTAGTCGCTTTTTATTAGGGTGATCTCTCACAAAAATATCAAGTAGTTAGTGTTCTCCCAAGTGTAGCACCGTCACGGCACCTAACTTTTCGGGGTGCGCCATGTCCACATGGGTACGAACGATTAGAGAAGTGTGAGGCGGGTGAGGTCAGACCTCGCAGCATGATCACTTGGTTGTCTTGACGTTCTAGCTTGATCGTCCTGAGCTCGGAACACACCCATCGAAAGATGAACAAGAGTCACATGGAGATGTGATCGGCAAGTTTGCCTACCAATTGAAATTCTCGTCATCAGTGATGTCCACATCAATGGCGTTGAATGGAAATATGGGTCTTGAATCACTCACAATCAATTTTGAGAGATATTGATTTGAGTGGGAGCGCACTTTAGAATAAAATTGTTTATTCACTAGTGCATTTTCATTATAAACAAAGTCTAAGTGAAACCTGTGTTTTCCGTTGTAGATCAAATGGCTCGCAACACCGCGTTCAACTTAGGCCCGATGTTAGAGAAAGAGAAGTTGACTACGACTGGAAACAACTATGCGGACTGGGTCCGCAACTTGAGGATTGTCCTCAGGAGCGCTAAGAAACTATATGTGCTTGAAAATGCACTTCCAGCTAAACCGGCGGCAGAGGCCCCAGAAGATGAACAAAATGTCTGGGTCACTAAGGATGATGATCACAACTTAGTGCAGTGCCTCATGCTAGCTTGCATGAGTACAGACCTTCAAAAACGTTTTGAATTCCATAAACCCCGTGATATGATCCGGGAATTGGATGCTCTGTACAAGGAAACCGCAAAGTCTGAACGATTTGATATCATGAAGGCTTTGATGGATTGCAAGATGGCTGAGGGTAGTTCAGTTGGCGAACACGTGGTCAAAATGATTGGCTATGCTGAAAGGCTTAAAACCCTGGAATTTCCACTTCCACCTGGCCATACGATGGACATGTTGCTTTCTTCACTCCCCCCGTCTTACGACGGTTTTGTATTAAACTACAACATGAGTGGGATGGAGAAGGAACCGGAAGAGGTGCTCGCCATGCTGAAAACTGCAGAAGGAGGACTGCGGAAAAATCGCAAGCAAGTGTTGCTTGTGAATAAAACCGCCAGTTTCAAAAAAAAGAAAGGCAAGCCAAAGAAGGGCAAGGGCGCCGGTAAGACCGGCTCCCAAAGCAACTCTAAGGGTGGAGCCAAGAATGAAACTGAGTGCTTCTACTGCAAGGGCACAGGACACTGCAAGAGAAACTGCAAGAAGTATCTGGAAGATAAGAAGTCCGGGAAAACCGGAAAAGGTATAATTGTTATACAAGTTAATGTCATTGACATTTTGCTTGCTAGCGAAAATTCTAAGTCTTGGGTATTTGATACCGGATCGGTTGCTCACATTTGCAACTCGATACAGGGGCTTCAGAAGGTGCGCAAGCTGGAAAAGAATGAAGTCGTGATGCGCATCGGGAACGGCGCTGGGATCGCCGCTCAAGCCGTCGGCATTATGCCTCTACGTCTCCCTTCAGGATTTATCTTAGAACTAAGTAACTGTTATTTTGTTCCACTGTTGTGTAGAAACATTATCTCCGGATCATGTTTAGTACATGATGGGTATTCGTACAAGTCTGAGAACAATGGTTGTTCACTTTATTGTAAGGATATGTTTTATGGATTTGCACCCATTGTTGGGGGCCTTTTCATACTAAATCTTGAATGTGGAAATGATGTCTTTAATGTGAATGCTAAACGCCTTAAGAAGGCTGATTCCACCGCCACTTTCTTGTGGCACTGTCGGCTTGGCCACATCGGAAAGAAACGCATGCAAAGACTCCATAAAGATGGAGTTTTACCGTCCTTTGATTTTGAATCATTTGACACGTGTGAAGCTTGCTTAATGGGGAAAATGACCAAGACGCCGTTCACGGGTCATCCTGAACGGGCGGGTGAATTGTTGGAAATAATACATAGTGATGTATGTGGTCCAATGAACACAGCCGCACGGGGTGGGTATTTCTACTTCGTGACTTTTACTGATGATTTAAGTCGGTATGGCTATATCTACTTAATGAAGCATAAGTCGGAAACCTTTGAAAAGTTCAAAGAATTTCAGAATGAGGTAGAAAATCATCGTGACAAAAAGATTAAGTTTCTGCGGTCTGATCGCGGAGGTGAGTATCTTAGTCATGAGTTTGGCCAACATCTGAGTGACCGTGGAATTGTTTCACAGCTTACGCCTCCCGGAACTCCACAGAGAAACGGAGTATCGGAACGACGTAACCGAACCTTGTTGGACATGGTAAGGTCGATGATGTCTCTTACAGATCTACCAATATCTTTTTGGGGTCACGCACTGGAAACTGCTGCTCACACACTTAACAGAGCACCGTCTAAGTCTGTTGAGACGACACCATACGAGTTATGGAATGGGAAGAAACCCAATTTGTCGCATCTCAAGGTTTGGGGTTGTGAAGCTTATGTAAAACGTTTACAACCAAGCAAACTCGATCCTAGATCAGACAAATGTAACTTTGTAGGTTATCCAAAGGAAACAGTTGGGTATTTCTTCTACCAACCCTCCGAGTGCAAAGTGTTTGTCGCTAAAAACGGAGTCTTTCTCGAGAAAGAGTTTCTCGCCAAAGAATTAAGTGGGAGGACAGTACAACTTAATGAGATTAGTGAATCTTCGGCAACCGTTGATATGGCCAAGGAATCGGAAGAAATTCCGCTAATTATCCCTACAACCGAGCCGGAAGTTGTCGCATGTGATGCAGAGACTTCAGACAATGTTGTAACTGAACCGCGCAGATCAGGTAGGGCTGTCTAGCCACCTGAGTGGTTTCATAACGAAATCTTCATTCTTGAAGACGATGAACCTGCGCACTACAAGGAAGCGATGGCGGGGCCTAGCTCAAAGGAATGGCACAAGGCCATGAGATCCGAAATGGAATCCATGTACGAAAACCAAGTTTGGAACTTGGAAGAACTTCCAGAAGGCGTAAAGCCAATTGGTTGTAAATGGATTTTCAAAAGAAAGACGGACGCGGATGGTAACATTACTATCCACAAAGCTAGACTTGTCGCGAAAGGGTTCACGCAAGTTCCAGGAGTGGACTACGACGAGACTTTCTCGCCCGTAGCTATGCTTAGGTCTGTTCGGATATTGCTAGCAATTGCTGCTTATTTCGACTATGAAATATGGCAGATGGATGTCAAAACGGCTTTCCTAAATGGAAACCTCAAAGAGGATGTATATATGATACAGCCAGAAGGTTTTGTCATTCATGAGGATGCTGGAAAAGTATGCAAACTTCAGAAAGCCATTTATGGTCTGAAGCAAGCATCAAGGAGCTGGAACATTCGTTTTGATGAAGTGGTCAAAGAGTTTGGCTTCATCAGGAATAACGAAGAATCTTGTGTTTACAAGAAGTTTAGTGGGAGCGCAAAAGCATTTCTAATCTTGTATGTGGATGACATATTGTTGATTGGAAATAACGTGAATTTTCTTAGTGAAATAAAAGACTCGTTGAAGAAAAGATTTTCAATGAAAGACTTAGGCGAAGCGGCATATGTATTGGGCATCAGAATCTATAGAGATAGATCAAAACGCCTGATAGCGCTTAGCCAAAGCACGTACATTGACAAGGTATTGAAAAGGTTCAACATGGAGAACTCCAAGAAAGGCCTACTCCCCATGTCACCTGGCACAGTGCTTTGCAAGAATCAGAGTCCTCGAACTCTCGATGAGCGAGTACAAATGAATGATGTTCCATATGCCTCGGCAGTTGGTTCTATTATGTATGCCATGCTATGTACAAGACTGGATGTTTCCTATGCGCTAAGTGTTAGCAGCCGGTACCAAAGTGATCCAGGATTGGAACACTGGGCCGCAGTCAAGGGTATTCTTAAGTACCTCAGAAGGACCAAGGATTTACTTCTTGTGTACGGAGGTGATGAAGAGCTCATTGTAAGTGGTTACACTGATGCAGGCTTCATGACTGACCCAGATGACTTCAAATCTCAATCAGGCTATGTTTTCATATTGAACGGTGGCGCAGTTGATTGGAAAAGTTCCAAACAGAAGACTGTGGCGGACTCTACGACGGAGGCGGAGTATGTTGCCGCTTCAGAAGCCTCCAAGGAGGCGGTATGGATCAAGCAATTTCTTGAAGACCTTGGTGTGGTTTCTAGTGCCCAGGACCCGGTGGAGATCTATTGTGATAATAGTGGCGCCGTGGCTCAGGCAAGGGAGCCAAGTTCGCACCATAAGACAAGACATATTCAACGCAAATATAAATTCATTCGACATCATGTCGAAGAGGGTTTAGTGAAAGTACGCAAAGTTCACACGGATCTGAATGTGTCAGACCCGATGACAAAGCCTCTACCACGAGCAAAGCATGAGCAACACTGGATAGTCATTGGTGTTAGGGAAGCCATGTAACTGGATTATGACTCTAGTGCAAGTGGGAGTCTGTAGGAGATATGCCCTAGAGGCAGTAACACAGTTATTTTGTATCTCCTGGTTTGTAATGAAAGTTTATGTTCCATGCTATAACTGCAATGATTCTCGAGTCTGCAAATAAAACGAGGCTTGGAGGGAAACTCATGTGCACGTGTGGTATAATAAACGGTAAAATGTATTCCTAGTCTTGCCTCTAAGACTGGCTCAAGTACTGCATGATGATCCTGTTTTCCTGATCATGGGCATGGCTATGCCAGCAATTTTGAGGGCACGATGTTGATAGAACACTTGTGTTGAATCGACTCAATATGATGTTATGCTATGAGATACATTCGTCACAAGTTAATGGTTAATAACACAGAGATAGTTAATGTTTGCATAATTCCTTAGACCATGAGAGTATCGAGTTCCTTCGTGCTTGCTTCGTGAACTTTGGGGTTTGTTAAATGTCATCCGTAACTGGGTGGCTATTACGGCGGCTTACGGGTTCACGGAAAGGTATGGCATGTAACGAGATAGCTCAAGATTGGGATTTGCTCCTCCGACGATGGAGAGATATACTCGGGCCCTCTCGGTGAAACGGTATCCATCATCGTCTGGCCAGACAACTTGTGATTTGATCACTGGGATACCGGAACATAGAAACGAGAAAAGAGAACAAAACCGGTAACGAGGTAACTTGCATGATGGACAAATTGTTGATCCACAGGAATGCAATAAATCTCACCTCGGGTGTTTGTGACATATCGCGAAGCAACAGGAATAGCACACGGCAACTGGAGGTTCACTCGAATATTCATTCGTGTGGGTATAGGGGTCAATATGGGTGTCCACGGCTCCGATGTTGATCATTGATCGGAAGGGGTTCCAGGTCATGTCTATACTTCACCGAACCTATAGGGTCACACGCTTAAGGGTCATCTATCTGCTGAATAATAGACAGGGAGTCTGAGAGAAAATCACCGAAAAAGTTTCGGACAGCGGAAAGGTTCCGCAAAGAGGTCACCGGATGAGTTCCGGTGAAACTGAAAAGTTGTTTCAGAGGATACCATAAAGTCAAATTGTTTTCGGCACATGCCTGATAATTCTTGGAGGGTGCCAGAATCATTCTGGAAACTTCTGGGAATTTTCTGGAAGAAAAACCGGAAATGTTTCGGAGCTGCCGGAACCGCTTCAGATGCTTTTCGCAGATGAATATCACTAATCTGGAATTGTTCTAGAACGCGTTGAAAATTATTTTAGTGGGTACTGGAATTGTTCTAAGCCCACATAAATATTTTCAGTTCGAACGGACGCTGAAAAATGTCGTCGTGAATAGTGAAAGTGCTTTTTGGATAATTTTTTGGAAGCCACCTTTTAGGGCTTTTGCTAAAGGCTTCTAGAAGGGCTTGGGGGGCCATGAGAGCCCCTCATGGGGGCCCCCCCTAGGGGTGGCCGGCCAAGGTAAGGGGAGCTCCTTGGAGCTCCACATGGCATCCCAAGTTTACCCTTATGCCCATGAGGTGTGACCTAATGCATGGGTTTTTGGTAATTAGTGGAGGAGCCCTACCCCTTGGCTTTCCTATAAATAGAGGAGATGGGGGCTACCATCTCTTCATCCCTTGCTCTCATACACATGCCATGCATTATCTGGCTTCTTCTCTCCCTCCCACGAAAAGAGTTTCGTAGAGCCGAAAGGCTGTCTGGGTTCTGGCAGGAACTAGTTCTAGACGGCGAAGCCCTGCCGGATAGCTGACACCGTATGTGTGCAACCCCGTAGAGAGGTCGTAGTTTCGGTCTTTTGCCCGAGGGGCTGTTCGAGTGTCCTCCCGAAGGGCTGTCCGAGTCTCCGTTCGAGTTTCGAGGGTCCTCCCGAAGGGCTGTCCGCGACATCGTCCAGGGGACTGTCCGACCGCCTCCCGAAGGGCTGTCCGACGAGGGAGTACATCCTCGCGGTTGGGAGGTTGTAAATCCTAGCTGCGGGGATCTGCACCAACGATCTCCACCGACTCTTCTTCCGCTGCGCTTCGAGTCGGTACGGATCAGATCAAACCTTGTATGCAGTCTCCATAGTGGTCCTGGGCGTGCTCGCTATACCGAAAATTTTCGTTTTCTGTCGCGTACCCCTACACTTTCCATTCGTCACCGAAAAGATTATGTGCCTCACATAGCAGTATACATAAGGGTGTAGATCTATTTCATATAGGTCGATTGTCCTATCTTTATAATGTTTTTTCTTTGCGTGGATGAATGTATTTTTGGAATAATCCGGCTAATGCTTGCTTGTTTGGAGTTGAACTGGAGGTAACACTTGAAATTACTTGGAAGCTGGAATACTTGTGGAGTGTGTTATGAAGATTGCTCAAAAGGAAGTATGATCATATTGTTTGATTAAATATCACTATCATTCTTCTGCAACTTGAGAAAAATAAAGTTTAGGTTGATATGTAATATATAATTTCTGAAAATGAATAGAAATCAATGTCAGTGTTCTAAGAATGCAACATCTCAGTCCACGATTACAAAAAAGAATCTCTGCCCTTTAGAGTATGACTAGAAAGAAAATTCTTAAGAAAAACATTCAATAAATTAGATTGGAGAGAGGAGAACATGCCTAGAAGCAGCGAACTAACAATCAAAGATACAAATCTAGGTAATTCATACAATTGAGTTTTCAGCTTATGTTATCTCTACCCTTTAAAGTATGATCTTCTTCCACCAGCAGTCAGCATATTATTTACACCTTCTTCATTTGTCCATGTGATTTAATTTTCTTCCGCTCAAACAAACAATATTTTTTTAGGGAAACATGTGCAGATGAAAAACTATCTCAACCCAGACAACTGTTTCGTTAATTATGTGATGGAGTTAAGACGTGCGTTGCACGTGCAAGCTTACTAGTAAGCAATAGGGTTTACAAGGAGGTGTTGATCATAAAGCTGAGACAAGTCCTCAGGTCCCGAACCGAACCAAACCAAACAGCAGTTCTTCCGTTCTCGCAAAATTTGCAAGGCAATGACTTACCCTATTTTGCGATCGATCCACTTGTACAAGAGAAATAATTCTACTACCCATACACAAACCTCTAATGAGCGAGATCAATTGAACGAAGCATGCTCAGTCTTGACTCTTTTCTTGAATGACAACAATCAGGACCTTGAAGTCCATTTCGAGTTTGACCGGCTTATCGCTCCATTGCATCGTCGGCGTCAAGCGTTCCTCAGATGCCCTGCTTCGGTATAATGGAGTGGACAAGTGACTTGTTAAATAATATATAATGATGTATGCGGTCCAATGAGTATTGAAGCATGCGGTGGATATCTTTATTTCCTGAATTTCACAGATGATTTAATTAGATAAGGGTATATTTATTTAATGAAACACAAGTCTAAAACATTTGAAAAGTTCAAGGAGTTTCATAGTGAAGTAGAAAATCATTGTAATAATAAGATAAAATTTCTACGATCTGATGATGGAGGTGAATATCTGAATTACGAGTTTGGTATGCATTTAAAACAATATGGAATTATTTCATAACTCACGCCACCTCGAACACCACAACGTAATGGTGTGTTCGAATGTCGTAATTGTACTCTATTAGATATGATGTGTTCTATGATGTTTCTTAACGAATTGCCACTATTGTTTTGGGGTTATGCAATAGAGATAGCCGTGTTCACTTTAAATAGGGCACCATCTAAATTCGTTGAAACCACATCGTATGAATTATGGTTTGGCAAGAAACCTAAGATATCATTTCTTAAAGTTTGGGTATATTCGATGCTTATGTCAAGAGGTTACAACCTGATAAGCTCGAACCCAAAGCAAAAAAATCTGTCTCCATAGGATACCCTAAAGATGTTCCTGTGAGGACTACACCAGCTAGAGAGAAAAGCTAATGATAATGATCATGAAACTTTGAATACGGCTACTACTGAACTGCGTACGTCGGCCAAGACACGTACTACCCCTGAATGGTACGGTAATCCTGTCTTGGACGTCATGTTATTGAACACTGATGAACCAACGAACTATGAGGAAGCGATGATGAACCCGAATTCCAAAAAATGGCGATGAAATACGAAATAGGATCCATTTATGAAAACAAAGTGTGAACATTAGTGGACTTACCTGACGACCGAAAGGCCATTGAGAACAAATGGATCTTTAAGAAGAAAACAGACGCCGATGGTAATGTCGCCATCTATAAAGCTCGACTTATCGCAAAAGATTTTTGGCAAGTTTAAGGGGTTGACTATGATGAGACTTTCTCACCCGTAGCGATGCTAAAGTCTGTTAGGATTATGTTAGCAACTGCTATATTTTTTTATTATGAAATCTGACAGATGGATGTCAAAACTGTGTTCCATAATGGTTACATCATGGAAGAGTCATATATGATGCAACCCACAAGTTTTGTCGATCCTAAGGATACTAATAAGGTATCGAAGCTCCAGCAATCCATTTATGGACTGATGCAAGCATGCAAGAGTTGGAATCTTCGCTTTGATGAGGTGTTCAAAACTTTTGGATTTATCCATGCTTATGAAGAAAGTTGTATTTACAAGAAAGTGAGTGGGAGCTATATAACATTTCTAATACTGTATGTGGATAACATATTATTGATTGGAAATGATGTAGAATTTTTGGAAAGCATAAAAGGATATTCGAAAAAAAGTTTTTCAATGGAAGACCTCGGTGAAGCAAGTTATATATGGGCATCAAGATATTTGGAGTTAGATTAATATGCTTAATATGACTTTCACAAAGTTCATACCTTGACAAAATTTTAAAGAAGTTAAAAATAGACGAGTCAAAGAAGGGGTTCTTGCTCATGTTGCAAGGTATGAAGTCGAGTAATACGCAATGCCCAGCTATGGCAGAAGAAAGAGAAAAGAAAAAGTCATTCCCCATGCCTCAACCATAGGCTCTATGGTGTATGCCAGATTGTGCACTAGACCTGATGTGTGTCTTGCCATTAGTATGACGGGTACGTACCAGAGTGATTCAGAAGTGGAACGCTGGACATCAGGCAAAAATATCCTTATGTACCTAAAGAGGACTAAGAAAATGTTTCTCGTTTATGGAGATGATAAAGCGCTTATCGTAAAGGGTTACGTCGATGCTAGATTTGACACTGATTCGGATGATTCAAAGTCTTAATCCGGAGACGTATTTATTTTGAGTGGTAGAGCAGTCGGCTGGAAGAAGTAATAAAATGTGTGCATGCATCACACTGATACAGAGACCGAGGGTCATCCTCCTTTTAAAAAAAGAGTAGACACGTTGAGGCCGTTACCAATGTACCTCAAGTCAGGCCACCTATAGCTCGTACATTCCTCACAATGGACAAATAAATACAACACCAACCTTTATTTTAGTATAAACATTGTTTTCCATTTACATATACCACCCCATATTTGTCATAGAAGCTATAGCAATCTCTGTTGCTCAACTTGTCTCTATTTTTACCACCACGCCTATGCTAGCATATCACATGGGTGCTTCCCTCATATGTCGTCATGAGGGAATTAGAGACATTATGAGAAAAGCAATCATTCCAAAACATCTCGCTTGTAAGTTTAGGATTAAGAGCCACCGGGAATGTACGAGCTAGTTGGTTATACGGTTATTGTACGGGCCATCAGAAGGATTCTAATTCTGTTTCTACTAGAATCTGGATTTTCTGTAGTAGTGCCACTCACTGACCAGCCACTATAAGTAATAGACTCTATCCAAGTAATAGACCCCATCAAACACAAAGTATGTTTCCCAAAAAGATTCACCAGATATACATTTTGGGTTCGTCACATTTCTCTTTTCAAAGGAGAGAGCTCCAATGTCTCTGCAAGTTACGCACATCTAATAATTCCAATTCTAGATTGGACCACTGCTCAAGTACGAGTGCATAATGATATTGACTTGACCGGCTTCAACAAGTTAGCTTGTTGGATGAACAGAGATCGGGTAACAAAGATCACGATAGTACACATACTTTCGTCACTAGTAGAAAACAGGGCTTTGGTCACAGGGCAATATTCACATTAGTCCCGGTTCAGTCACAAACCGGGACTAATGTGAGCATTGGTCCCGGTTCGTGCGGCTAAGGCATTAGTCCCGGTTCACCTGAGCCCTTTAGTCCCGGTTTGAGACACACACCCTTTAGTCCCGGTTCGTGTCTCAAACCGGGACTAAAGATTAGTCTTTAGTCCCGGTTTGAGACACGAACCGGGACTAAAGGCATCCTTTAGTCCCGGTTCGTGTCTCAAACCGGGACTAAAGGTCCCATTTTCAAACTCTACCCCCCCCCCCCCCTTCCCGGTGGATCGCCTTTTCAGTTTTGTAAAAAGCAAAAGAAAATGATAAAAACTTCAAATATTAAAATCCTTCGAGATGTAGTTATGTTACTACATCTACTAGTTAGGAAAATTTAAAAACTTAAATTTGGACATGTTTTGCAAAAAGTGTAGGGAAAATGTAAAACGGCTATAACTTTTGCATACGATGTCAGAAAAAAATGTATAATATATCAAAATGTTCAGCACGAAAATCCGCATCCGATTTTGACCGCCTACGGCCTGTTTGCAAATTTTTAGAATCCTCAAATTCTAAAAGGAAAAAAAGTTATGCTCAAATTTTAGTTTTTTTTTAAATTTTCATTAAATCTGGTCAAACTATGGTCAAACTACTTATTCAAGAAGTATTAGTGTTACTAAATAATTATTCAAGAATATTAGTGTTACTAAATAATTATTTCAGTTTTTTTGAATTTTGGTCAAATCTGGTCAAACTGTGGTTAAACTGTGGTCAAACAGTGGTCAAACTACTTATTCAAGAAATATTAGTGTTACTAAATAATTATTGTTTTTGAGAACAATAGTTTCAAACTCAAACAGTGAAATTTGTGACTTCATGCTGAAGCTAAACTCCTGAGGGTTAATAGGATTGACATCTTACTATTGTAAGGAAAACAACAAGTGCAGACTTGGAAACGAGGGAGAATAGAACCCGGAAGTTAAGCGTGCTCAGGCTGGGGTAGTGAGAGGATGGGTGACCGTTCGGGAAGTTAGATGATTTGGAATGATGAGGGGTGATTAGAGATTAGAGATTAAATTGAGCAGTGATGAGGGGTGATTAGAGATTAGAGGTTAAAATAATTCAGAAATTTGAAAATCGGGAAAAAAAATCAAAAAAAAAAATCAAAAAAAAATTCAAAAAAAAAATCAAAAAATTTCCTTTAGTCCCGGTTGGTGTTTACCAACCGGGACTAAAGGTGGAGCTCTATGCAGCGGCCACGTGGACGGCCTTTAGTCCCGGTTCGTGTAAGAACCGGGACTAAAGGGGGAGGCTTTAGTGACGACCCTTTAGTCCCGGTTCCAGAACCAGGACTAAAGGTCCTTATGAACCGGGACAAAAGGCCCTTTTTCTACTAGTGCGTGTTTACCAAATGCTATACTATTTGCTAAGTAAATTTTTCACAGTGCTTGTCCATGATGTCTGAAAAGTTCTGATCACAAGTACGAGTTGAAGTTTCAGAGAAAAATAGTCTTTTAAAAGCGGAGGCGCTTGCCCGGCCTAAACGGAGGCCCTTACAAAGTACAGAAGTGGACAACTAAAGCGTAGTTCAAGATAAAGACACGGCGGACCGAAACATAGATAATACGATACAAGCCGAAAGGCTAACAACAGCGAGGCAGCACTGGTCGCGGCACGTGAAGATGAGTTCACAAGTACCGGTCGAAGTTTCAGAGAAAAATAGTTTCCCAGTTTCCACGTTGAAGTATTAATCTTGTTTCTTCTACATTTTTTTTTGTTCAGAAATTCTACATTTGTAGATGCATGGGCTGAACACAGAACACTCAATGGGAATGCAAGCCGGAAGAAGATTCTGGGACAGACTGCCTAACTGATCTCTTACATCGTTCGTATGATAAAGCCAGAAACATTCCGATTGATCAAATACACAATTAATGCGATTTATATCCAATTAATCTACCACGTTGACTCATTTTGGTTGAAATTATGCACTAATAAGATAGTGCGATCAAAAAAGAAAACCATCACTAGTTCACACATGGCAACAGTCCAATTCTACTGAAATAATTGCAACAACCCAATTGATCCTATATACCTATCAAGCGGGCTAAAGCCCAAAAGTCATTCCCGATATCCCCCCTCCTCCCGTGTGGATCGAATGGAACCCTACCTCATTCCCCACTTTCTCTGAAGCGAATGGCGGCGCGACTGGCGACGGGCGATGACCACCGGCTGCGGACGCCGACGGCGGCCTGAGTAGCTCACGGCTTCCCCTTCTCCCGGCCTCCCTTCCCCAGGTCGTCCGCATCCCCTTCCCCAAGTCGCCGGGCTGCTCTTCCTTCCCTAGGTCGCCGCTGGGCTCGACTCAAGCCGCCGCCGGACTCGACTCAGATCGCCGGCTTGCCCCAGTTCGTCGGCCTTGCCCAGGTCGCCGGAATCCTCTCCCACGACCCTGCTGCATCAAATCCACTACTTCATCAATCATCATCCAGATCCGGGCTCTACCGCCACCATGAACTTGCAAACAGAAGGTAAGCTTTGGCAGTATGGGTCGATGTATGGATTGCTAATTTGTAGTGCACTGTGCACCACTAGGCGCTGCTACACCGTCTCCTTTCAGTGAGCCTAAGATTTATTGACATCTAGTATTTCCTGTCAGTATCTAATTATTATTTTTTTGCGTAGGTGTCGGTGGTTCAAGCGCTGCTTCCGTAACAGCGCCTCCACCTGCTCAAGGTGTAGACTCAGATGATCCTGCGTGGAAGTATTGCGCTCTTGTAGATGCGAGCAAGAAGCATTGGCTGAAGTGCAATTATTGTGACAAGATATGCACATCTGGCGTTACAAGGATAAAGTTTCACCTTTCAACCATCAAGAATTGTGGTGTCACAGGATACCCGAAGGTTCCTAATGATGTCAGGTTGGAGATGGTAGCTTTGCTCCTAAAGAGTGCTGAGCTGAAGGAAAAAAAGATCGAAGGATTGGAGGCGCTCAGAACTAGTGTTGACTTAGATCACTCAGATGGAGAAAACCAAATGGATGAAGACGATGGCAATCAGGTTGTGGTGTTGAGGTCAAAACCAAACACTAGCAGCTCAAGGGGTGGCCCTATGGACAAATTCTGCAAGCCTAGCATCGAAGAAAGTGTTAAGAGGAATCAAAAAAGAAATTGTGAAACTCAAAAGGTTCAATCAAAGGTGTCCACTCAGAAAATAGAAGAGAGGAGGAATAGAGCTTGTGAGTACATATGTCAATTTTTCTATGAAGCTAGCATCCCACATAACACTGTCACACTTCCTAGCTTTCCACTTATGCTTCAGGCCATCGGAGATTTCGGCAATGACTTGGATGGGCCTAGTGCATATGAGATGAGTGGACCGTTCTTGCAGAAAAGGAAGAAGAAGATGTTGGATTCATTCAAACCCCATAAGCAAGCATGGGAGCACACGGGGTGTACCGTAATGACAGATGCATGGACAGATAAGAAAGGCAGGGGAGTAATGAACCTTGTTGTTCATAGTATTCAAGGACCCTTGTTTTTGAATTCAGTTGATTGCTCATCTGTAAAAAAATGGCAAATACATTTTTGACCTTGTTGATGATTGCATTGAAGATATAGGGGCAGAAAAGGTTATTCAAGTGGTGACCGACAATGCTAGTGTTAATGTAGCAGCAGCAAGTCTAATGAAAGCAAAGAGACCTTCCATTTTCTGGAATGGATGTGCAGCTCATTCTATTGATCTCATGTTGGAGGATATAGGGAAGCTTCGATCGGTTGACAAAATAATTGCCCAAGCAAGGCAAGTAACTGTGTTCTTATATGCTCACACAAGGGTGTTAGCTTTGATGAGAAAAACACTTGGGAAAGACTTGGTGCGCTCAGGCATTACTAGATTTGCCACGGCTTATCTCAATCTGAAAAGCTTGCAAGACAACAAGAGGGAAATGCTTAAACTATTCAGATCAGATGAGCTACACGAAATGGGTTACTTAGAGAAGGACAAGGGGAAGATAGCTCATAAAGTGGTGCAATCGGAATCCTTTTGGAAAGGAGTTGACAATGCTGTCAACTACTTTGAGCCAATGGCTAATGTGCTGAGAAGAATGGATAGCGATGTGCCAGCTATGGGATTCCTCCATGGTTGTATGCTGGATGCAAAAAAGGAAATTTCAGTGCTGTTTGATAATGATGAGAGTCGCTTCAAATGCGTTATTGATATCATTGACAAGAGATGGGATAGCAAACTCAAGTCGCCGCTACATTTGGCTGGATACTTTCTGAACCCTTTCTATTATTATCTAAACAAAACTGCAATCGAGAACGATGGATCATTTAGAGCAGCCGTGATCCATTGCATTACAAAGTTGGTTCAAGATCAAAAAACTCAAGAAGAGACTATTGATGAACTCGACAAATACCAAGAGGAGGAGGATTCCTTTGGAATGGACATTGCCGTACGGCAGAGAAGAAGGAAAGCCTTTGATCCATGTAAAGTGTTGTTGCTGAAATCTTGTGATGTTATTTAAAATCACTTTCTTTGTTCTCCTTCTTATACTTTTCTAACTAATAATCTATTGATGTCTTAACACAGCTAAATGGTGGTTGAATTATGGCACATGTGCACCCAAGTTGAAGAAGATTGCAATGAAAATTCTCACTTTGACATGCAGCTCCTCAGCTTGTGAGAGAAACTGGTCAACATTTGAACAAGTAAGAAATGCAACTACAAAATATAGTTCATTTCTCTTCTCACATTGATACCATGTGTTCCATACTTGATTTTCTTCCACCTACACAGATTCATACAAAGAAGCGCAGCCGGCTACTCCATGATAGGATGAGTGATCTTGTCTTTATCAAATTCAACTCTAGGATGAAGCATCTGAGAGAGAACAAGCGTAGAGATCCAATAGAGAAGACAATCATGGATGTTCTCGAGGATGAAGACAATGAGTTCATCACCGGGATTATTCTCAATGACAATGGTTATGAACATGTTGGCAATGAAGATCAAGCCCAACAAGAGAGAGCTTCAACATCACAAGCACAAAGAAAAAAGAAGAGGGGGCCTACTGCACCCCCTAAAAAGAAGAGGAAGAAGAGCATCCATTCTCTCCTTAATAGCATCGATGAAGAAGCTATCCTTTCCGCCTCTTCCGATTCTTCTTCGGAATCAGAAGATGAGTATCCCTCTGCCCTAGATGACTCAGATTAATTGCATGGTTGGCTGAACCACTTTTGTTGTGTGAAAGTGTGCCTTGTTCGCTGGATGCCAACCAAATCACTTATCTTATGTGTGCAAGTGTGACTTGTCAAGTTAGTTCTTAGTTGGTTGAACATCTGTTGCTTTGGCGGGAGGCCAAACTTTGCTTTGATTTGTTATGTAATGACTTGCTGGATATTGACTTGATGGCTTTGTTATGTAATGCCAAACTTATGAACCATGTCGTGCATTTTGAATTTGTGACATGTTGGTAACTTGTTATATACTTGTATGTAGCTGTTCTTTGCTTTGCATTATGATTTATGCCTTCCTGGTTGCTGCTGGATGCTAATTGATTTGCTGGTTGCTGCTATAGTGTGCGGTCAATTGTCAAGTATATGTTAATTTAATGCCTGATTATATGTGTTTTTTTTTAATTTAGCTGAAACGCTAAATGGGGCATAGCACGCTATAGCTGCGCTATAGCGTTTCACACATTTTAGCCGAGCCGACGCTAAGAAGCTTAGCGCGCTATTTAAAACTTTGGTTGAGACCGTCGAACGCCAGCTCGTAATCAACATGCCACTGCATGGTCGTCTCGCCGCAGAATCCAGGCTTCTTCCCGGCGTACGCATGGTCAGCCTTGGGCGCAGCAGCCGCCAGTTTCATCGAGCCACTGGACGAGACCAGCGGCTTGACCTCCCTGGAGGATGCCATCATGGACATACCGTATCCGTCGAGGGGCGCCTCGCAGAAGACAAGCGCAGTCAGAAACCTCTCCATGGCCATGGATCCTATACAAGCTCCTGTCCGGCACCTCAGTCGTGGATTGATTGCTCGTGGGCATCAAACCGGTAGTCCAGCACGCGCGAATGGAGAAGCCACGCTAGCCGTGGCAGCAGTGGCGGTGCTTGTCCCAAATAACTGGACGGGCCGGCTTATAGAAACATCTATTGGGCTTGTGTTTTGTGGCCCAAAAATAGATATACCTTGAAGAGAGTCACATAAGCTGGGCGGGCCAGGGCACATTGGTCCTTGCTGTAGCTCCGCCACTGCGTGGCAGCAGACTGATTGCTCGGTCCAAACTGTTCTCTATTCAACTTCATAATTATTGACCAGCAAATCTTGACCGTTCTTGTTTTCCGAGAAATTTCTGATCTATTCATAATCGACCGGGGCGGCGGTGGGCCTTCATCTCCTCGCGCGGCGGGTGGCAGCGCAGTGCAGATCGGCAGCCCTGGATGTCGAGGTGCATGCGTCGGAGACGAATGCCAGGGCGGCGGCCCCGGTCTTCTTCGGCCACTATGGCGACCACTGTGGCCGCAAGGGCGGCACGTCGCCTGGTTCGGGGGACTCGGCGCGGCTAAACCACTCATCTCCGCATGGTGCAGGTGGTGACGGTGGTGTCCACTCAGATCTCCGGTCTGCTGTTGAAAACCGGTGGGCGACAGTGTGGGGGCCATCATTCTGCCTAATAAAGGCGGCGGTCCTAGGGTTCCTCTCGCACCAAGATGAAGATCTTCTTTATGCTTGTCCTATTTGATCTGGCCGGAGTGTCAAGTTCTGGAATGCTCCGCCGGCGAACTCCCTTGGGCACCTCATGCATAGAGATTGCTTGATCGGATGGGATTCAGTTGTGCGCACCCATGTTTTTTCCGACCGTTTGGTTTCTGGTAGGGATGGCACCCGCAGGGTTTGGGTACGGATGGAGCCACCCCATACCCTTACCCGTCATCCCAAACCTTACCCATCACCCGTACCGATACCCATTGACGGGTACAATTTTTTCCCATACCCGTCACCCATCAAGGTAAATGGGTACCCGCGGGTAACATTACCCAGATTTGCAACACATCAATTGGAGCATTACATAGTCATAAACAACAACTTATAATTATAATTTATAAACAACAACACATCATGACAGCAATGTATGCTCGTTCATGGGCTAGCTATTGTGGTGCGGTGGCCTAACATGATTGCATGATGAGGTCTTTTTAGGGCCGTGGGATTTATGTACATATAATATGTTTAATATGTGAATAAATAATATATATAAGGCCTATTTGTTAGAATATACGCGGGTACATGGGTACATGAGTATGGGTTATACTAAACCATACCCGTACCCATTATACCCGATGGGTATGAAATTTTCCTATTTATGTACCCATGGGTATTTTTTTGACCAATACCCTTGCCCTACTAGAGTTTTTACCCGCAGGGTATGCGGGTAATGGGTACCCATTGCCATCCCTAGTTTCTGGAGGGAGCGGCGCGAAGCTCTGCTATTTGTTGCCGTGGGACATGTCTTTTTCGTTCTATGATGAAGTCAGTGGCAAATAATGTCATGGAAGTTGCGATCAGAGGACTAGTAATGGTGATTCGAGAATTTGCGATGATGAGGAATTTTCTTGGTCTTTCGGGACTCGTAGCAGCGGCATGCAAGTGGGGGCGACGACACATGAGAAGTTCAAAGTCTTACCTTTCAGGATGAAAATCCAAGGTCTGGCCTTAATTTGTTGTGCCTGGCAATGGCCTTTTTGAAGACATTGTTTTGAGAGTGTGGAATTTTTTCAGGGTGAAAACCTATGATCTATGATCAGGTGATGACGGCGCTTGCGCACTGTTTCCTTCTTGAAGGCATCGCTTTTGGAGAATTTAGAATTCAGGTGTTATCTTGGTGGTGTTTGTACTGCTGCTTCAAGGACTAGATCATTGTAGCGAGACTTTTCCTTTTTAGCTTCTTCTTCTTTTTTTGGCTATGTGCATCCGTAGTGCCACTAGGGTATTGAGTTCTTGCAGAGGCTGGGTGTAGTGGGTATCTCCGCGATATTTATATATTCTCTTTATCGAAAAATAGCATGTGATCATGTGGTGCATCTTTGGGATCGTATGCGCCAAATGTGGCCGATGCTGACCAAGACACAAGGAGCAGGACAATCTTGTTAATTTGGCGTATATGGCAATTACGGAATGATTCTACGCATGGTAAGGAAATACCTCTTGAAATTTCCATAGAGTTTCTTCGGAGCTAATGGCACTCGCTTGATTTAGCTAACAGATACTTGACGGAGGACATTCTAAAGGGTAAAATGCCGCTTGTGTTGGAATCAGAAAGGCCAAAACCAAATCTGACAAACACAATGAGTTCTTTGGCCGGGGTCCCGCCTCCTAGGGACCAGGTTGCATTGTCAGTAGATGGGGTGTTTTCAAGGAGTGGTGGTTGCGGCTGGTATAATACTACGACACCATGATCGGATGATCATCTTTGCTGCTTATAGATTCCGGTTCCATTGTAATGACGCACCAGAAGCAGAGATACATGCCTTGATTCAAGGCATGGCCTTGGCCATGCAACACACTGAGCTTGCAGTTGTCATGCAGTCCGATTCATCTTGGCCCTATCAATATTTAGAGATGAATCACTTGTTCGCTCTCAATATGGTCATCTAGCATTAGAGATCAAGTCCCTAAGAGAGGACCGGGTGGTTATTCCGCACAAGCATCATCGTTGTCAGTATATAGTAGCAGATTGTTTCGCGAGATACACCCGTACCGAGCGTAGCACAGCTGTGTGGCTACACAGACTACCCCCATGTACTGAGGAATTCTTGTCTCTAGACTGTAACTCTATAATCCTGGAAAGAAACACTTTTTACCCTCGCAAAAAAAAAAAAGATTCAACAACATTTTTTAGTTTCATCGTTATAATAGGGACCCACTGAAAACGATGTACATACACTTCGTGCGAAACCCCAAACTGACAAATACACATCCACTTAAAATTACTTTCATTTGTACTGAAGGTTATGCATATGGACCACAAGTCAAACAGTGCAATCAAATGAAAAAATAATTACAAGTACGTACGTGTCAACATTCTAACTGATCGAAATCCTATACAGGATAAAAAAAAGGCATGCTCAGTGCATCATGACGGTGTCGAAGCAGTTGAGGCCGTCGAACGCCATCTGGAACCCAGCATGCCGCTGCACCTCGACCCGCCAGAGTATCCCTGTTTCTTCTCCTCAGCGTTCACCTTGTGAGCCGCTGGAGACATGCTTGCCGAAAGAGCCGGTTGCCGTATCCATCGAGGGGCGCCTCGCAGAAGACAAACGCTGTCAAGAACCTCTCCATCGCCATGGATCCTGCTAGCTTCGATCAGGCACCTACACGACTCCCTTATTCTGATCTCTGCTGCTGCTCGCTGGATCGAGAGATCAAGAATGCTTGCTCGATCGGGTGCTAATTCCATGCTTTGTTTGTGCTGTGGCCGAATGGAACGCCGGGGTGGATATTTTATAGGCTCGCGGCATAGACATGTGTGTGTTGGCCTCCCACCTCCGGATGGAACTCAATGTTAAACTGAAGAGGTACTAAAAGGTTTGGGGTTCTAACTCATTTGTTACTTCTAGAAAAAGAGAAACAATCTTAGAGAAGCGCTTGAGGAGCTGAGAGAAGTAGGCCCCATAATATCTTAAAAGTACTGTAGAAAAATGAAAAATAATGTTGAACACGAACACATGCTGGCTGAGCAAGAAATTTTATCGTTACAAACGTCACATGAAAGGTGGCTTCAGAAAGGTGACCAAAATACTACCTACTTCCATATAAAATTGCTAATGGGAGGAAGATAAAACAATTTTTTTTCTCCCTATCTAAAGGATATATACAACAGAGGGAATTGAGACCATGCTGAGGCATGCTACTGACTTTATAAGAGCCTCTTTGGACCAGCCCCTTGCAATATTCTGCAAATTTCCTGTAATTTGTGGTGCCCTGGCGAGAAACTATGTAAATTTGACAATTTGTATCTCACTAGACCCTTTAAAATGGAAGAATTGAAATCTGCCTTGTGCTCTATGGAACATAATCGTGCATCGGCCCAAATAACATACCAGTTGAATTCTTTCAACACTGTTGGGATATTGTCAAATAAAAAATTACGCAGTACTTTGCACGTTTCTATGATGGCAACTTAGATGTTCAATGGCTAAAATATAGCATTATTACTTTATTGTCTATATTGTTTGAAGCTACCATAATCCATCAATTCAAACCCATCTGTGTGTTGATGTACATATATAAACTAATTACTACCAGTGTTTTGATGATTAGAGTGAACCTTTTATGGATAAGCTGATCAGTAGACACTAAAATGCCTTCATAAATGATCTTGTCATGTGCTGTTGGCCCTCTTCCCAATCTCCCTTCTTCATCAACGTTATTTTCTTTGTCTTCCGGGCTTCTTTCAAATCTCCAATAGCTCCCTGCCACCAAAACCGCATCCACCCCATGCAGCCTATCAACCCACCAATATCTTCTCTCCTAGCTCCTCGATGCACACACAAGTAATCTTCCCATGCCTCCATCGGACGAGTCTACTTTTAACTGTTTCTCTCCCGATGTCTCTGATTCCCATATGTTTATGCATTTCTTCAGTTTGTCCAACATTTTCTTCTCTCTTGCAAGCTTGCCACTTATTCATACTCTGACATCTGAATTATAAGGAGCACATATAGAAGTGTCGATGAATTACTGGAACTACCATTTGCGCATCTGAATACAACCTTTATATACAAGGAAACCATTACTCGCACAAGCAAAGGTTGGTGTAGTATTTATTTACTTGTTCATTTATTTCTTTTGTGTGGTGTTGTTTACTTTTTTTTAATCAAAAGAAGGGCCACCCCCTCAGATTTCCATTAATAGAAACCATGGTGTTTTTTCTTTGGCTGCATGTCTACATATATTTCTATTCATAACTACCAAGTGAGGCATGCCCACTTTCCTACAAAGAAAAAGTTTATTTATGTCCACTTCAAATTCATTTCACTTGTATTGAAGCGTAAGCATTAATCAAATAGCACTCCTACCCCCTGCAAAAATAAATAAATAGCACTCCTCTACCAAATGAGAGAGAGAGAGAGAGAGAGAGAGAGAGAGAGAGACCATCAACACAATGGAAATCAAACCCGAAGAAGATTGAAAAATATTTTTTATTTTCTTCATAATAGAGACGGACTGAAAACGATGTACATACACTTACATGCGAAACCCCAAACTGACAAATACGTATCCACTTAAAATTACTTTCGTTTGTACTGAAATGCAATTAAAGAACCGAGACACCACGCACGGCGGCGAGCGGCCACTGGTACCCTGCACCATGTTCCAGGATTTATCCTACCTCCCGCCGGCGCGGTTGCTGGTCTTCCTCGTCTCTTGTGGTCTTATGACCATGGAGGCATGGTGGATCCCGGCCCTTGCCGGCGGGAGGCTCCGTTTTTTGATGTTTTTTTAAGTTTTGTTAGGGTTTGTGTCCTACTTAGAGATACGAGGCGGAGGCGGCTCTCTACAGATGGAATAAAGTCCTTCCCGCCTAGCTCCCGCTCCGATGATGTTTCTAGCACTGTCAGAGGGCGTGTGGAGGTTTGTTTTGGTGGATCCCATGGGATTTGGTCGGGGTTTGTCTTTGGTGGATCCTGTCTTAGTTCGTCTATCTTTGTTCGGCTACAAGTTGGATACTTCCAATCTACGCTTCTCTTCATCGGTGGCGGTTGCTATTCTGGTGCGCTTGTCATATGGGGCTTTAGTACGACGACTTTCCGACTGTCTACTACAATAAGGTTTTCCCGGCTCCAATGAGGGAGGGGCGATGACGGCGGCGCTTCTTCGGCTCGCTCCAGTGCTTGTAGTCGTCGCTAGGTGGTCTACTGACATGGATGTATTTTTTACTTCCGGTGTTCTTTGTATTATCTTGACAGTTGATGAATAGATTGATAGCTTCATTCAAAAAATTATACTAACTGATTCAATAGTGCAATCCAATGAAAGCTTCATTCAAAAAATCATTTCAAGTACGTGCGTGTCAACATTCTAACTGACCCAAGTCCTATACAGGTTTGAAAAAAGGGGTCATGCTCAGTGCATCATGACGGTGTCGAAGCAGTTGAGGCCGTCGAACGCCATCTGGAACCAAGCAGGCCGCTGCACCGTGGACCCGCCGGAGTATCCCTGTTTCTTCTCCTCATCGTTCACCTTCTGAGCCGCCAGTTTCGACGTGCCGCCCGAGACGTGCTTGTCGACAGAGCTGATTGTCATCACAGACATGTCGTATCCGTCGAGGGGCGCCTCGCAGAAGACAAGCGCCGGCAAGAACCCCTCCATGACCATGGATCCTGCAAGGTAGCTTCGATCAGGCACCTGCACGACTCCCTTTCCCTTATTCTGATATGTGCTGCTGCTCGCCGGTTGAGAGATCAAGAGTGCTTGCTCGATCGGGTGCTAATTCCATGCTCTGCTTGTGTTGTGGCCGAACGGAACGCCGGGGTGGAGATTTTATAGGCTCGCGGCATAGACACGTGCGTGTTGGCCTCCCACCTCCGGATCGAGCCAACAAGGGACTGCAGTAAGAGCTTAGGGCACGCACGCGGAAAGGGAAGGGGGCAGCCCTTGACCTATGTAAAAAAAGGGAAGGGGGCAGCCTCAAGACAGATCAATCTCTGTCCTTGGTTGTGCCCCTCCCTCTCTCTCTCTCTCCTGCAATTCCAACTCCACCCGGTGAGGCTGGTCATACGTTTACTCTGGCATAGCTTATCTGTAGATGGCGAAGCCCTGACGGTTTGTTAGTTCTGTACGCGTGGATTCCTGCAGAAACATCGTCGAGGGAAAAATTCTTGCTATTGGGAGATCGTACATCCTAGTTGCGGGAATCTATATCAATTCGCTTCACAAACTCTCCTCTACACTGCGTTAGGTTGGTGAACAATTTAATCTAGATCTAATCTCACTTGCACCTTCATAGTGATCCTAGGATGATTCGTAAGTGCGGATTTTGTTTTGTTTTCTGCTACATTTCCAACATCTTTTTGGGGGCATGTACACCTGGTTTCGATCATAACCGCCAAACTCCTACTTTGGAGGAACTGGATATGATCCCTATGTCTGACTCATGGGAAGATTTATGCCCTTCGACACATGTCAGGCAACTTGTAACAAAATTCTCTTGTCAGTTCTCCTTGCTCTTTCACATTGGTAATAAATCGTCAACTCCTCATAACATGAAATTTAGGTTTGACCTCGATTGGTTGGAAATAGTGAGTTTTTCCATTGGTTACAAAAATGTGGATGAAACTTGTCCAATCTTCTCATCCTATTAAAGTCATCGATATTAAACTGCAGAGTTTTCAACAATTCTTGATAGGTTACCGTTCTAACTCATTTGGTATATCTAGAAAAAGATAAACAATCTTACAGATGAACTTTCTTCTTTGAGGAGTTGAGAGAAGTAGGCCCCTTAACACCTAAAATGTTCCGTTGAAAAATGGAGATTAATGTTGAACAACAAAACATGCTGTCCGAGGAATAAATTGTATGGCTACAAATATCACATGAAATGTGACTTCCTAAAGGTGACCAAAACACTGGCTACTTCTATAAAATTGCTAGTGGACAAGGAGAGAGAAAAATATTTTCTCCCTATCTGATGGAGACATTAAAATAGAAGGAATTGACACCTTGCTGAAGCATGATACTGACCTGGTTAGAGCTTGTTTGGACCAGCCCATGCCAATATTTGTCACTTTTGCTGTAATTTGTGGTCCCCTAACGAGAAACTATCTAACTTTGACAATTTTCTTCTCACTAGACCCTTTGCTATGGCACAATTCAAGTTTGCCTTTTCCCACACTCTCAACGATCTTGTGATAGGCTCCTGGTCCTCTTCCCACTCTCCCATTGTTCACATATGCCTCTGGTGTTCTTCTGAATATCCAACAACTCCCCACCACCAAAACCGCATCCATCCCCTCTAGCCTAACAAACTGCCATTATCTTCTCTCCTAACTCCTCGCTGCACACACGCCAAGTCTTCAAATGACAGCATCAGCCGACTCTACTTTCAATTGCTTCTCTCCCGATGTCTCTGATTCACATATGTTTGTTAATTATTTTTCACTTTGTCTCGCATTATCTTCTCTTTGGCATCCTTATTGATAGCCTAACTTGTAAATTTAAGGAGCACATATAGAAGTGTCGACGAATTACTCAATCTACCATCTGCTCTTGTGAATAGACTTATATATTAGGAAACCATTATTCACACTAGCTAAGGTTGGTGTAGTGTTTATTTATTTTTTGATTTTTGTGTGTGGTATTTTCCATTGGTTCAATGTCTATAGATATTTCTATTCATAACTACCAAGTGATACATGTTCACTATCCCTAAAAAGAAGAAATAACAGCTAAGGTTGGTGTAGTATTTATTTACTTTTTGATGGTCCCTATATTTCATTGTGTGACTCCGTTTGTGTTACTACCATGCAAACTAAAAGATCTCGTCGGTAACACATTCTTGAATCTTATTCCAGTTCACTAGTAGAAAAACTACTTTACGTGAGCCACATTAGTCCCGGTTTGTAAACCGACCAGTACTAATGTGACCATTAGTGCCGGTTCCAACGGCTGGGGGGCAGGAATCATATGTAGGTGTGGTTTACTTAGTGCCTTCCCGTCCCCGTCCTAACCACCGTCGATCGCCCGCACCGTCCCGTCGCCGGCACCACCATGGTGAGCCTCTTGTTCTTATCCTTTTTATAAAAAAATTCATGTTTGTGTGATTTAGATAGTTACTTGTATAATTTTTTTACCCGTACGTTGTTTGTTATTCATAGTGGCATGATTTTGATATCCGTCCCCGTCGACCCTCGTCTGGTTTATGATTCGGATGTGGTATATTCTCTTTTATAACTATTTGTTGCATTTCGTGTTTATGACAAATTATGCCCATCAAGTTGACATAGATATTTTTATCTAGGAGGTATGTGAACCGGAAATTTCAACTGACCCTCTTGTCAAGAGGTTAAATTTAGTTGAAAAAGAAAACAATTACTTGAAGAAAAAATTAAAAAGAATTGAGGAGGAGAAGATGGAATTGGAGTTGCATGTTGCCGATGTCGTCGATGATCACAAGATTAAGATGGATGCAATGCGATTGAAGATTAGAAAGATTAGATAGTATGCCATTGATAGTGAGGCTTGGTACCATTATGTTGTTGGATCAATTGTTATCTTAGTTGCGATCTTGATCGCATTTGTTATTGCATTTAAATGCTTTAGCTAGAGAGTTTGTATGTTGTTTTATGAGAATAAGTGTGTATGAACTTTATGTATGAACTTGTATTAATTTGGTCTTTTCGGTGTTGTTTAATGAAGATGAGCCGGCAATGGATGTATGATGACCGATGCTCTCCCCAGTTCATTAATGGCATGCATACTTTTCTGCTTGCGGCTGAGGCAAACAAGCGGGCGGATGGTTTTATGTGTTGTCCATGTGCTAACTGTAAGAATGATCGAAATTACTATAATGCAAGAACCATTCACGTCCACCTGTTTGAGTCCGGTTTCATGTTCGGCTATAACTGTTGGACCAAGTACGGAGAAAGAGGGGTCCTAATGGAAGAGAATGAAGAAGAAGAGGATGACGACAGCTATCCTGGCCATGGGTTCCCTGAATACGATGGTAGAACAACAATGGGGGAAGAAGCTGAGCCGGCAATGCGGGAAGAAGCTGAAGTAGAGGCATCAGATGAGCCCGCTGATGATCTTGGTCGGGCCATTGCCAATGCAAAGAGAAACTGCGCAAGTGAAAAGGAGAGGCTGAAGTTGCAGCGCATGTTAGAGGATCACAAGAAATTGTTGTACCCAAATTGCGAAGATGACAAGAAAAAGCTGGGCACCACACTAGAATTGCTGCAATGGAAGGCAGAGAATGGTGTATCTGACAAGGGATTTGAAAAGTTGCTGATAATGTTAAAGAAGATGCTTCCAAAGGACAACGAATTGCCCGACAGTACGTACGAAGCAAAGAAGGCTGTCTGCCCTCTAGGATTAGAGGTGTAGAAGATACATGCATGCCCTAATGACTGCATCCTCTACCACGGTGAGTACGAGGAATTGGATGCATGCCCGGTATGTGGTGCATTGCGCTATAAGATCAGCTGCGATGACCCTGGTCATGTTGAGGGCGAGCGCCCCAGGAAGAAGATTCCTGCCAAGGTGATGTGGTATGCTTCTATAATACCATGGTTGAAACGTTTGTTCCAAAACAAAGAGCATGCCAAGTTGATGCGATGGCATAGAGAAGACCATAAGAATGACGGGAAGTCGAGAGTACCCGCTGATGGGTCGCAGTGGAGAAAAATCGAGAGAAAGTGGGGGGACTTTGCAGATGACGCAAGGAACGTATGGTTTGGTCTAAGTGCAGATGGCATTAATCTTTTCGGGGAGCAGAGCAGTAATCATAGCACCTGGCCTGTGAATCTATGTATGTATAACCTTCCTCCTTGGTTGTGCATGAAGCGGAAGTTCATTATGATGCCAGTGCTCATCCAAGGCCCTAAGCAACCCGACAACGACATTGATGTGTACCTAAGGCCATTAGTTGAAGAACTCTTACAGCTGTGGAATGAAAATGGTGTACGTGCGTGGGATGAGCACACACATGAGGAATTTGACCAACATGCGTTGCTGTTTGTTACCATCAATGATTGGCCTGCTCTCAGTATCCTTTCAGGATAGACAAACAAGGGATACCGCGCATGCACGCACTGTTTAGATGATATCGATAGTATATATTTGGATAAATATAAGAAGAATGTGTACCTGGGACATCCTTGATTTCTTCCGAGCAGGCATCCCGTAAGAAAGAAAGACAAGCATTTCAAAGGTGAGGCAGATCACCAGAAGAAGCCTCGCTACCGTACTGGTGATGATGTACTTGATATGGTCAAGGATTTAAAGTAATCTTTGGAAAGGGTCCTGGAGGATAGTCTGTTCCGAATGACGCTGACGGACGCGCACCCATGTGGAAGAAGAAATATATATTTTGGGACCTAACCTATTGGAAATACATAGAGGTCCGCTCTGCAATCGACGTGATGCACGTGATGAAGAATCTTTGCGTGAACCTGCTCGGCTTCTTGGGCGCTGATGCGGCTTGAAGCTACGTCGGTATTGTTGGGGAACGCGACAGAAAACGAAAATTTTCGGTATAGCGAGCACGCCCAGGACCACTATGGAGACTGCATACAAGGTTTGATCTGATCCGTACCGACTCGAAACGCAGCGGAAGAAGAGTTGGTGGAGATCGTTGGTGCAGATCCCCGCAGCTAGGATTTACAACCTCCCAACCGCGAGGATGTACTCCCTCGTCGGACAGCCCTTCGGGAGGCGGTCGGACAGTCCCCCGGACGATGTCGCGGACAGCCCTTCGGGAGGACCCTCGAAACTCGAACGGAGACTCGGACAGCCCTTCGGGAGGACACTCGAACAGCCCCTCGGGCAAAAGACCGAAACTACGACCTCTCTACGGGGTTGCACACATACGGTGTCAGCTATCCGGCAGGGCTTCGCCGTCCAGAACTGTAGGGTAACGCAGTAGAAAACAAAAATTTTCCGACCTACGCACCAGCCCAGGACCACTATGGAGACTGCATACAGGGTTTGATCATTTTCGTTACCGACTCGTAGTGCAGCGGAAGTAGAGTCGATGACGATCATCGGTGCAGATCCCCGCAGCTAGGATTTACAACCTCCCAACCGCGAGGATGTATACCCTCGTCTTCCCATCGGACAGCCCTCCAGGAGGCGGTCGAACAGTCCCCCGGACGATGTCGCGGACAGCCCTTCGGGAGGACCTTCGAAACTCGAACGGTCACTCGGACAGCCCTTCGGGAGGACTCACAGAACTCGGACCGTCACTTGGACAGCCCTTCGGGAGGCACTCTCAAACAG
>JAAAXO010000115.1:4914-72372 GCA_011799875.1 Thinopyrum elongatum | reverse complement strand
GATGAGCTTTGTGGGCAGCCCACTCCTCTATTTATAGGAAATCCAAGGGGTAAAGATGTCATACAAAAACCCCAAAGTACCCCCACTTTATGGCCTTTTCATAAGAATAAAGATAAAAGGGGTGCCATGTGGAGCTCAAGGAGCTCCCCATGCTTGGCGGCACACCTTGGGCCCCCCCCCCCCAAGGGGGCTTCATTAGTGCCTAAGGCATTCTAGAAGCCTTTTGGGAACATACCCAAAAGGTTGCTTTCCAATCAACCAATTCCCAAAAAAGCACTTTCACTATTCACGAAGACATGTTCAGCCGTCCGTTGAAACTGAAAATATTTATGTGGGCTTAGAAAATTTCCAGTACCACTAAAATAATTTCAATGCGTTCTGGAACACAATTCCAGTTTAGTGATTTCATCTGCGAAAGATCTGAAGCGGCTCGGCAGCCCCGGAACATTTCCGGTTTTTCTTCCAGAAAATTCCCAGAAGTTTCCAGAATGATTCATCGGTATCCCTACACACACGACATTAGAAGTGGATGCCGAAACATTTGACTTAATGGTATCCCCTGAAACACATTTTCAGTTTACCGGACAATCATCGGTGACACTCTCTGCCGCCTAGCGGAACTTTGTCGCTCGCACTTTTTCGACGTGCACGCTCCCTTTGCACTCAGTAAACTCTGCTATTCAGCAGATAGAGTGACCCGTAAGCGTGTGACCCTATAGTCGGGGAATCGTATCGACATGCCCGGAACGTCCACCCACCGCTAATATGGTGGCTAGGATTAGCGCGGCTTACGGGGTCATGGAAAAGTGTGTAAGTAACTGATAGCTCAAGATTGGGATTTGCTCCTCCGGCGATGGAGAGATATCTCTGGGCCCTCTCGGTGTTGCGGTATCCATCATTGTCTGGCCAGACACTTTGTGATTTGTACGGGGATGCCGGAACATGGTAACGAGAAAGAGAACAATACCGGTACGAGGTAACTAGCATAGTGGACAAGTGTTGATCCACGGGAATGCCAACATGTCTCACCTCGGGTATTTGTAACATATCACGAAGCAACAGGAATAGCACACGGCAACTGGAGGGTCACTCGAATATTCATTCGTGTGGGTATAGGGGTCAATATGGGTGTCCACGGCTCCGATGTTGATCATTGATCGGAAGGGTTCCGTGTCATGTCTATACTTCACCGAACCTATAGGGTCACGCTTAAGGGTCATCTATCTGCTGAATACTAGACAGGGAGTCTGAGGAGAAATCACCGAAAAAGTTTCGGACAGGGAAAAGTTCCGCAGAGAGAGGTCACCGGATGAGTTCCGGTGAAACTGAAAAGTTGTTTCAGGGGATACCATTAAGTCAAAATGGTTTCGGCACATGCCTGATAATTCTTGGAGGATACAGAATCATTCTGGAAACTTCTGGGAATTTTCTGGAAGAAAAACCGGAAATGTTCCGGGGCTGCCGAACCGTTCAGGTGCTTTTCGCAGATGAAATCACTAAACTGGAATTGTTCCAGAACGCATTGAAAATTATTTTAGTGGGGACTGGAAATGTTCTAAGCCCACATAAAAATTTTCAGTTCGAACGGACGCTGTGAAAAATGTCGTCGTGAATAGTGAAGTGCTTTTGGGAATTTTATGGGGAAGCACCTTTTGGGAATTTCCCAAAAGCTTAGAATGCCTTAGGCACTAAGGAAGCCCCCTTGGGGGGGGGGGGGGCCCAAGGGTGGCGGCCAAGCATGGTGGAGCTCCTTGGAGCTCCACATGGCAACCCTTTATTTTATTCTTTTAGAAAAGGCATAAAGTGGGGGTACTTTGGGGTTTTTTGTATGACATCTTTACCCCTGGCTTCCTATAAATAGAGGAGAGTGGGCTGCCCACAAAGCTCATCCCTGCTTCATACACATGCCAAGATGTTATCTGGCTCTCTCTCCCTCCCACGAAAAGAGTTTCGTTAGAGCGAAAGGTGTCTGGGTTCGGCAGGAACTAGTTCTGGACGGCGAAGCCCTGCCGGATAGGGACACCGTATGTGTGAAACTCTGTAGAGAGGTCGTAGTTTCGATCTTAGTGCCCGAGGGGGTTTGAGAGTGCCTCCGAAGGGGGCTGTCCAAGTGACGGTCCGAGTTCTGTGAGTCCTCCCGAAGGGCTGTCCGAGTGACCGTTCGAGTTTCGAAGGTCCTCCCGAGGGCTGTCCGCGACATCGTCCGGGGGACTGTTCGACGCCTCCTGGAGGGCTGTCCGATGGGAAGACGAGGGTATACATCCTCGCGGTTGGGAGTGTTTAAATCCTAGCTGCGGGGATCTGCACCGATGATCGTCATCGACTCTACTTCCGCTGCACTACGAGTCGGTAACGAAAATGATCAAACCCTGTATGCAGTCTCCATATTGGTCCTGGGCTGGGCGTAGGTCGGAAAATTTTTGTTTCTACTGCGTTACCTAAGTTCTGGACGGCGAAGCCCTGGGATAGCTGAACCGTATGTGTGCAACCCGTGAGAGGTCGTAGTTTCGGTTTTTGCCCGAGGGTGTTCGAGTGTCCTCCGAAGGGCTGTCGAGTCTCCGTTCGAGTTTCGGGTCTCCCGAAGGGCTGTCCGCGACATCGTCCGGGGGACTGTCCGACCGCCTCCCGAAGGGCTGTCCGACGAGGGAGTACATCCTCGCGGTTGGGAGGTTTGTAAATCCTAGCTGCGGGGATCTGCACCAACGATCTCCACCAACTCTTCTTCCGCTGCGTTTCGAGTCGGTACGGATCAGATCAAACCTTGTATGCAGGTCCATAGTGGTCCTGGGCGTGCTCGCTATACCGAAAATTTTCGTTTTCTGTCGCGTTCCCCAACAATACCGACGTAGCTTCAAGCCGCATCAGCGCCAAGAGCCGAGCAGGTTCACGCAAAGATTCTTCATCACCGTGCATCACGTCCGATTGCAGAGCGGACCTCATGTATTTCCAATGGTTAGGTCCACCAAAATATATTTCTTCTTCCAACTGGGTGCGCGTCCGTCAGCGTCATTCGGAACAGACTACCTCCAGGACCCTTTCCAAAGATTACTTTAAATCCTTGACCATATCAAGTACATCATCACCAGTACGGTAGCGGGTGGCTTTTCTGGTGATCTGCCTCACCTTTGAAATGCTTGTCTTTCTTTCTTACGGGGATGCTGCTCGGAAGAAATCAAGGATGTCCCAGGTACACATTTTCTTATATTTATCCAAATATATACTATCGATATCATCTAACAGTGCGTGCATGCGCGGTATCCCGTTTGTCTATCCTGAAAGGATACTGAGAGCAGGCCAATCATGGTGGTAACAAACAGCAACGCATGTTGGTCAAAATTCCTCATGTGTGGCTCATCCCACGCACGTACACCATTTTCATTCCACAGCTGTAAGAGTTCTTCAACTATGGCCTTAGGTACACATCAATGTCGTTGTCGGGTTGCTTAGGGCCTTGGATGAGCACTGGCATCATAATGAACTTGCTTCATGCACAACCAAGGAGGAAGGTTATACATACATAGATTCACAGGCCAGGTGCATGATTACTGCTTGCTCCCCGAAAAGATTAATGCCATTGCACTTAGAGCCAAACCATACGTTCCTTGGTCATCTGCAAAGTCCCCCCACTTTCTCCGATTTTCTCACCATGCGACCCATCAGCGGGTACTCTCGACTCCCGTCATTCTTATGGTCTTCTCATGCCATCGCATCAACTTGGCATGCTCTTGTGTTTGGAACAAACGTTTCAACCATGGTATTTATGAAGCATACCACATCACCTTGGCAGGATCTTCTTCCTGGGGCGTCGCCCTCAACATGACCAGGGTCATCGCAGCTGATCTTATAGCGCAATGCACCACATACCGGGCATGCATCCAATTCCTCGTACTCACCGTGGTAGAGGATGCAGTCATTAGGGCATGCATGTATCTTCTACACCTCTAATCCTAGAGGGCAGACAGCCTTCTTTGTGCTCGTACGTACTGTCGGGCAATTCGTTGTCCTTTGGAAGCATCTTCTTTAACATTATCAGCAACTTTTCAAATCCCTTGTCGGATACACCATTCTCTGCCTTCCATTCAGCAATTTTAGTGTGGTGCCCAGCTTTTTCTTGTCATCTTCGCAATTGGGTACAACAATTTCTTGTGACTCTAACATGCGCTGCAACTTCAGCCTCTCCTTTTCACTTGCGCAGTTTTCTTTGCATTGGCAATGGCCCGACCAAGATCATAGCGGGCTCATCTGATGCCTCTACTTCAGCTTCTTCCCGCATTGGGCTCAGCTTCTTCCCCCATTGTTGTTCACCATCGTATTCAGGGAAACCATGGCCAGGATAGGTCGTCATCCTCTTTCTCATTTTCTTCCATGGACCCCTCTTTCTCCGTACTTGGTCCAACAGTTATAGCCGAACATGAAACCGGACTCAAACAGGTGGACGTGAATGGTTCTTGCATATAGTAATTTCGATCATCTACAGTTAGCACATGGACAACACATAAAACCATCGCCCCGCTTGTTTGCCTCAGCCGCAAGCAGAAAAGTATGCATGCCATTAATGAACTGGGGAGAGCATCGGTCATCATACATCCATTGCCGGCTCATCTTCATAAACAACAACCGAAAAGACCAAATTAATACAAGTTCATACATAAAGTTCATACACACTTATTCTAATAAAAAACATACAAACTCTCTAGCTAAAGCTTAAAGCAATAACAAATGCGATCAAGATCGAACTAGATAACAATTGATCCAACAACATAATGGTACCAAGCCTCACTATCAATGGCATACTATCTATCATTTCTAATCTTCATCAGCATTGCATCCATCTTAATCTTGTGATCATCGACGACATCGGCAACATGCAACTCCAATCCATCTTCTCCTCCTCAATTCTTTTTATTTTTTCTTCAAGTAATTGTTTTCTTTTTCAACTAAATTTAACCTCTTGACAAGAGGGTCAGTTGAAATTTCCGGGTCACATACCTCCTAGATAAAAATATCTATGTCAATTGATGGGCATAATTTGTCATAAACACGAAATGCAACAAATAGTTATAAAGAGAATATTACCACATCCGAATCATAAACCAGACGAGGGTCGACGGGGACGGATATCAAAATCATGCCACTATGAATAACAAACAACGTACGGGTAAAAAAATTATACAAGTAACTATCTAAATCACAAACATGAATTTTTTTTAAAAAGGATAGAACAAGGGCTCACCATGGTGGTGCCGGCGACGGGACGGTGCGCGGCGATCGACGGTGGTTAGGACGGGGACGGGAAGGCACTAAGTAAACACACCCTACATATGATTCCTGCCCCCCAGCCGTTGGAACCGGCACTAATGGTCACATTAGTACTGGTCGGTTTCAAACGGGACTAATGTGGCTCACGTAAAGTAGTTTTTCTACTAGTGAACTGGAATAGATTCAAGAATGTGTACCGACGAGATCTTTAGTTTGCATGGTAGTAACACAAACGGAGTCACACCATGAAATATAGGGACCATCAAAAGTAATAAATACTACACCAACCTTAGCTGTTATTTCTTCTTTTTAGGGATAGTGAAAAGTATCACTTGGTAGTTATGAATAGAATATCTATAGACATTGAACCAATGGAAAATACCACACACAAAATCAAAAAATAAAATAATAAACACTACACCAACCTAGCTAGTGTGAATAATGGTTTCCTAATATAAAGTCTATTCACAAGAGCAGATGGTAGATTGAGTATTCGTGACACTTCTATATGTGTCCTTAAATTTACAAGTTAGGCTATCAAAAGGATGCCAAAGAGAAGATAATGCGAGACAAAGTGAAAAATATTAACAAAAATATGTGAATCAGAGACATCGGGAGAGAAGCAATTGAAAGTAGAGTCGGCTGATGCTGTCATTTGAAGAATGGCGTGTGTGCAGCGAGGAGTTAGGAGAGAAGATATGGCAGTTTGTTAGGCTAGAGGGGAGGATGCGGTTTTGGTGGTGGGGAGTGTTGGATATTAAGAGAACACCAGAGGCATATGTGAAAAATGGGAGGTGGGAAGAGGACCAGGAGCCTATCACAAGATCGTTGAGAGTGTGGGAAAAGGCAAACTTGAATTGTGCCATAGCAAAGGGTCTAGTGAGAAGAAAATTGTCAAAGTTAGATAGTTTCTCGTTAGGGGACCACAAATTACAGCAAAAGTGACAAATATTGGCATGGGCTGGTCCAAACAAGCTCTAACCAGGTCGTATATCATGCTTCAGCAAGGTGTCAATTCCTTCTATTTTAATGTCTCCATCAGATAGGGAGAAAATATTTTTCTCTCCTTGTCCACTAGCAATTTTATAGAAGTAGCCAGTGTTTTGGTCACCTTTAGGAAGTCACATTTCATGTGATATTTTAGCCATACAATTATTCCTCGGACAGCATGTTTTGTTGTTCAACATTAATCTCCATTTTCAACGGAACATTTTAGTGTTAAGGGGCCTACTTCTCTCAACTCCTCAAAAAGAAAGAAAGTTCATCTGTAAGATTGTTTATCTTTTTCTAGATATACAAAATGAGTTAGAACGGTAACCTATCAAGAATGAATTGTTGAAAATCTGCAGTTTAATATCGATGACTTTAATAGGATGAGAAGATGGACAAGTTTCATCCACATTTTGTAACCAGGAAAAACTCCCTATTTCCAACCAATCGAGGTCAAACCTAAATTTCATGTTATGAGGATTGACGATTTTTACCAATGTGAAAGAGCAAGGAGAACTGACAAGAGAATTTTGTTACAAGTTGCCTGACATGTGTCGAAGGGCATAAATCTTCCCATGAGTCAGACATAGGGATCATATCCAGTTCCTCCAAAGTAGGAGTTTGGCGGGGTTATGATCGAAACCAGGTGTACATGCCCCCAAAAAGAGTTGGAAATGTAGCAGAAACAAAACAAAATCCGCACTTACGAACATCCTAGGATCACTATGAAGGTGCAAGTGAGATTAGATCTAGTTAAATTGGTCACCACCTAACGCAGTGTAGAGGAGAGTTTGTGAAGCGAATTGATATAGATTCCCGCAACTAGGATGTACGATCTCCCAATAGCAAGAATTTTTCCCTCGACGATGTTTCTGCAGGAATCCACGCGTACAGAACTAACAAACCGTCAGGGCTTCGCCATCTACAGATAAGCTATGCAGAGTAAACGTATGACCAGCCTCACCGGGTGGAGTTGGAATTGCGGAGAGAGAGAGAGAGGGAGGGGCACAACCAAGGACAGAGATTGATCTGTCTTGAGGTGCCCCTTCCCTTTTTTTACATAGGTCAAGGGCTGCCCCCTTCCTTCCGCGTGCGTGCCCTAAGCTCTACTGCAGTCCCTTGTTGGCTCGATCCGGAGGTGGGAGGCCAACACGCACGTGTCTATGCGCCGAGCCTATAAAATCTCCACCCCGGCGTTCCGTTCGGCCACAACACAAGCAGAGCATGGAATTAGCACCCGATCGAGCAAGCACTCTTGATCTCTCAACCGGCGAGCAGAGCACATATCAGAATAGGGAAAGGGAGTCGTGCAGGTGCCTGATCGAAGCTACCTTGCAGGATCCATGGTCATGGAGGGGTTCTTGCCGGCGCTTGTCTTCTGCGAGGCGCCCCTCGACGGATACGACATGTCTGTGATGACAATCAGCTCTGTCGACAAGACGTCTCGGGCGGCCCGTCGAAACTGGCGGCACGAAGGTGAACGATGAGGAGAAGAAACAGGGATACTCCGGCGGGTCCAGCTGCAGCGGCCCTGCTTGGTTCCAGATGGCGTTCGACGGCCTCAACTGCTTCGACACCGTCATGATGCACTGAGCATGACCCCTTTTTCAAACTGTATAGGAATTGGGTCAGTTAGAATGTGACACGCACGTACTTGAAATGATTTTTTGAATGAAGCTTTCATTGGATTGCACTATGAATCAGTTAGTATAATTTTTGAATGAAGCTATCAATTCATTCATCAACGTCAAGATAACAAAGAACACCGGAAGTAAAAAATACATCCATGTCAGTAGACCACCTAGCGACGACTACAAGCACTGGAGCGAGCCGAAGAAGCGCCGCGTCATCGCCCCTCCCTCATTGGAGCCGGGAAAACCTTATTGTAGTAGACAGTCGGAAAGTCGTCGTACTAAAGCCCCATATGACAAGCGCAGAATAGCAACCGCCACGATGAAGAGAAGCGTAGATTGGAAGTATCAAATGAGCCGAACAAAGATAGAGAACTAAGACAGGATCCACAAAGACAAACCCCGACAAATCCCATGGGTCCACCAAAAACTCCCCACACGCCCTCTGACAGTGCTAGAAAAACAATCATCGAGAGGGAGCTAGGCGGGAAGGATTTATTCATCTGTAGAGAGCCGCCTCCGCCTCGATACTCTAAGTAGGACACAAAACCCTAACAAAACTTAAAAAAACATCAAAAAACGGAGCCTCCCGCCGGCAAGGGCCGGGATCCACCATGCCTCCATGGTCATAAGACCACAAGAGAAGAGGAAGACCAGCAACCGCGCCGGCGGGAGGTAGGATAAATCCTGGAACATGGTGCAGGGGTACCAGTGGCCGCTCGCCGCCGTGCGTGGTGTCTCGGTTCTTTAATTGCATTCAGTAAAACGAAAGTATAATTTTAAGTGGATACGATTTGTCAGTTTGGGGGTTTCGCATGAAGTGTATGTACATCGTTTTCACAGTACCCCTCTCGATTACTGCAAGACAACAAATCTACGACCAAAACCAAAAAAACACAAAACTAATGACCCTTTCAATCTTACCCTTCCTCGACGGTTCAAATGGATTCCATGTGTTGATGGCTCTCTCTCTTTGAGAAGATGTTTGAAGATGCTAGTCTTCGATAGGACTAGGCCTTTCTCTCTATTCTGGCATTTCTGCAGCCCAGTCCACATATACAGCCTTTTCTCCATTGATAATGTTGCATATGTAGTATAGATCCTTGCTTGCTGAGTACTTCGGATGAGTACTCACGGTTGCTTTATTTTCTCTTTTCCCCCATATACCCCACCTTGATGATACACCAGACGATGGAGTCCAGGAGCCAGACGCCACCACCGGAGCCTACTACCAGGCGGGTCCAGAGGGCACGTAGTACTGGATCGAGCCAGCTGACCAGGAGTAGGATCGGAGGCTCCCAGGCAGGAGGCCAACGCCTTTCGATCTAGTGTCGCTATTTGTGCTAGCCTTCTTAAGGCAAAACTTGTCTAACTATGTCTGTACCCAGATATTATTTGTATGACTGACTTATGTATTCGGATCTTCGGATCCCTGGTCTGTAATATTGTGGACCTCCGTTTATTTGTGTTTAGAGTTGTGTTGTGATATCTTCCCGTGAGTCCCTGGGCTTGATCGTACATGTTTGCGTGTATGATTAGTGTACGATTGAACCGGGGGCGTCACATAGAGCTAGTTCAACTATAGTGTAAAAAATTTGTACTGGGCTATAGAGCTAGTTCAACTCAAGTGTAAAATTATTTGCACTAGTGTATAGAGCTAGTTAAACTCTAGTGTAAAATTATATGTACTAGATTATAGAACTAGTTCAATTCTTGTGTAAAATTATTTGAACTAGCCTATAGAGCTAGTTTAACTCTACTATAAAATTATTTGAAATAGCTTATAAAGGTAGTTAAACTCTAGTGTAAAAATATTTGTACTAGGCTATAGAGTTAGTTCAACTCTAGTGTAAAATTATTTGAACTAGCTTATTGTAACACCCCCAGTGGTTAACTACAGTAATCACCCTTTTGATTATGCCATGTCATCATGATCAACAGTGCATGATCATCAGTTGCATCATATTCCATTTCAACTCCTAATTCAAACTCAAGAATTAAACTAAAGTGGAAAATAAAAGTTGCCCGAACCTGAAAACTAAAATGTGCATCATGTTGCAAATATTCCAATAGCATTTATAAAAATAATTGCAACATTAGTTGGAATTGTGGAAGGACTCGAACCACAAGAAACAGCAGCAACATAGCACTATTTAATCCCTTTTCAATTAATTAAAATCCAAACAAAAAGATATGGACACCAAACCAATTTCTAGCAGTGACTAATAATGTACCAAATTTATTTGGACTAGTCTCATATTTTACAAAAGTCATTTGAAGTAAAAACAAAAGACAAAACAGAAAATAAAAAGAGAAACAGAAAAGGAAATTTAAAAAAAAGGGAAAAAGAAACCCCCCCCACCCCGACTGGGCCTCGGCCCAGCAAGCCACCGGGCCGCCAGGCCGGCCCAGCCGGCGCCTACATAGCCGGCCACCCCACCCGAAACCCTAGCCCACTCCCACCCACTCACCCCTCCTCACTCCCTCTCCCCCCTCCTCCCGATCCGAGAGAGCATCGGGCCGAACGCCATGCCGTTCGACCCCGTCGGAGACCCGCCTCCCCCCCCCGTCTCCTCCGCACGGCGCCCGCTCCCCCTCGCCCCGTACTGGATCGGGGGCTTGACCCCGACGACGACGCCATACCCGGCGCCGCCCCGCCGCCACCGCGGCTCGCCACCTCGACGCGCCGGGTCGTCCCCGTCCTCCTCCCGGCCTCGACCTCGCCGACGGACGCCGCTCGCCGGAGCCGCGTCGCCTCGCCTCCTCATCTCTCCTTCATCGGCTCCGTCGAGCCTCGCTGACCCCCTACTCGGCAACGGCCGTGAGCGCCCCCTCCATCTCCCCTCTCTCTTCGTCGTCCCGAGCGCTACCGCGCCTGCACCGGCCCCGCTCGCCGCGCACGCGCTCCGCCCGCAGTGCTTGCTTGCTGCTCGACGCGCTCCGGTCCCCGCTCGCCCAGCACCCCGGTGGTCACCGCCGCCTCGCCCCACGCGGACCGCGCCGGCCGCGCGCCCAGCCGCGGCGACCGCGCCCCTGGGCGCCCGCTCACCCGCTGGCCGCGCGCTGCCGCGGCCTCGCCCGTCCGCGCCCCCCCGTTCGCGCCCGCGCCCGCGCGTGCCATTTGGGCACCGGACATGTCCGGTCCCAAATGGGCACGCTCCAGACATGTCCGGCCCCATTTGGGTGCGCGTCCGGACGTGTCCGCCCTAGCCATGTGCTTGCTAAAATAAATAAATAATAATAAACAAAATAATTAAAATAAATAATTAGATAATTAATTTAATTAATCCTGCTTAATTAGTTAGTTTAATTAATCAGTAATTAATTAACTTAACCCTAATGACTCCTGACATCAGCATGATGTCATGCTGATGTCATCAGTTACTATTCTGGATAATGTTTAATTTAAATAATAAAAATAAATTCAGAAAATTAATAAAAGCTTTAGAAAATCATATAAAATAATCCGTAACTCAGATCGAAAAACTTTGTACATGAAAGTTGCTCAGAACGACGAGACGAATCTGAATACGCTGTCCGTTCGTCCGTCACGCGTCCCTAACTATCCGAACTTGCAACCGTTCCCCTCTTATCCTCTGTCCGATAATTCCAAAGACCCGGGAAATATCGTCAGATATTCTCCCGCTCCGTCTGTTACGTGTGATGCTGCGTTAGACTACCCCTAGCACCGTGTATCGTATTTGTCATGCTCATGTTTGCTCTATATTTATACTGTTTCCTCCCCCCTCTTCTCTCTCGATAGCCCCACGACCCCGACGTGTCCCGAGACGACGACTCCGGATCCCGAAAACCATAGACGACCTTGCCCTTGCCGCCGAACCCAGGCAAGCCCCCCCCCTTTGATCATCCCGATATCGCCCATTCTATATTCTCATGCTTGCATTAGAATTGCTACTGTTACTGTTTGCTCCTTCTGATGCATAGACTGTTTATTGTAACCTGCCATTGATACTTACCTGCTTATCCTAAACTGCTTAGTATAGGATGGGTAGAGACCCACTAGAGGACCCCACTTTGATCCTTGTTGCCACGCTGGATTATCAGAAGACCCGATCAACGGGATTGAAGACCTGTGACTTTACTGCTGAACCTTGATAGAGACGGGTCGGCCCCGAAGGGGGACCCGAGGAAGTTACTTTTACTACAGGACTGAAGGGACAGGCGGTACCGCCCAGTAGAGGCGGACCTGAGTTCCCGATAGTCTTTTGTGAGACGGGTTGACCTAGATGGTGCCCGAGTGATGAATACGAGGCGCGGCCGGGCATTCTTAGCCCTTGCAGCAAGTCCTCGAGACGGGGCGACGGGGTCACATCTTTCGTGAGTCTCTGCTCGTTTTCCGCAAGCCCCTAGGCCACTTACGATTTGGATATTTGATCCGAGCAGGCCTCTGGTCTAATAGCACTAACCATCACGTGGGCATAGTATGGGCGTTCTGCATCGTAGCATCAGCCGAAAGCTCTGTCAGACGTCTAGTTCAGCCTTGCGGCCGGGACGGACCGGCGCCCCCCTGGTGCCTGGCTTCCCCCTGCACGCAACGACTCGGAGTGCACAGGGCGATGGCCCAAGACCTCTGAGCGCTTATGATGTAGACCGACGGGGACCTCTCTGCTGAGCTGTAGGTAGGGTTGCGATGTGTCGTTTGGCCGAGGCCGGGCATGACCCAGGAAAGTGTGTCCGGCCGAAGTTAATTGAGCGTGTTGGGTAAGTTGGTGCACCCCTGCAGGGAAGAACATTTCTATCGATAGCCGGTCCTACGGTAAAGGACACTCGGAGTTGTATCCCGATCGATACAACTAGAACTGGATACCTGTGACGAGACCTGGATACTGTATGGCTCTGGGATTGCTTCTCGCAGGGAGTCGAGAAGGGATCTCTGGGCGAGGTTGATGACTTTATGGCTCTGGGATTGCTTTCTCGCAGGGAGTCTAGAAAGGATCTCTGGGTGAGGTTGATAGTATTACTACTATATTATACTATGTTTGTTCTACTCTCTCCTATTGCTGCAAGACCGCTGAAGATGCTAGTCTTCGATAGGACTAGGCCTTCTCACTATTCTGGCATTTCTGCAGCCCAGTCCACATATACAGCCTCCCTTTGATAATGTTGCATATGTAGTGTAGATCCTTGCTTGCTGAGTACTTCAGAGTACTCACGGTTGCTTTTCTTTCTTTTTCCCCCATATCAGTTCGTCGTGACCAGATGACGGAGTCGCTGAAACAGCTACCCCCGCCGACGATCGCTACTACTACCCCGAGGATGGATTCTTCTACGAGCTTGCCGACGACCAGGAGTAGGTTCGGAGGGTCCCAGGCAGGAGGCCTGCGCCTTTCGATCGTAGTGTTTTATTTTGCCCCGCCTTCCTAAAGGCCTTTCTGTTTCTCTTTCATATCTGTACTCAGATAACTGATGCTTCCGCTGACGCTTGTATGCCATCGAGCTATGTATTCGAGCCCTCGAGGCCCTGGCTTGTAATATAAAGCTTGTATGACTTTATTTATGTTTTAGAGTTGTGTTGTGATATCTTCCCGTGAGTCCTTAGGCTTGATCGTGTGCATTTGCGTGTATGATTAGTGCACGATTAAGCCGGGGGCGTCACAAGTTGGTATCAGAGCCGACTGCCTGTAGGAATCCCCTTTCCAACTCCTTGGCCGAAGTTGAGTCTAGTAACCGAAAACTGTTTTACTAACTTGGCTGTGTGGCTTACGGGCCCACGTCGCCAATTGGGAGGTATTAGTATCTTTTATTCCTCATCTTTACTCTGGGACTCTGACCTCTCTTCCTTTCGGTTTAACTAAAGTTTACTAACGCCGACACTTAGGATCTCGTAATTCTCGTCCACCCGGAGAGCTGGATATATGTGCGATTTCCCTGACATTGATCTGATTAGTCTGATAATCATTTTCCTTTCCATTGTTTTGTTTAATCTTTCTCTCCGAGATCGGTTATACTTCTCCTTGTCTTTTGACAATCATGAGTTTCCTCTGTTTCAGATGGATCGTTTCTTTCCACCACACCGTGCGACGCAGCTACCAGCTGTTCGAGCAGGGATACATCCAGAGTACATTCTTTATCCACTGGGGCAGATGTCAATCCGTTACAATACCCAGTACTTTCTCCTCCAGATACCCGCAAAGACTTTGTGATCTATTGTGACGCATCCCGTGAAGGATTAGGCTGTGTCCTAATGCAAGAGCGTAAAGTGATTGCTTATGGATCTCGTCAGTTGCGCCCACATGAAGAGAATTATCCGGTACATGATCTAGAACTAGCTGCTGTCATCTATGCACTACAGTTACGGCGACATTACCTCCTCGGTAATCGTTGCGAGATATACACGGATCATAAAAGCCTGAAGTACTTGTTCACTCAACCTTCTCTAAACCTCTGTCAGCAAAGATGGATGGAGGCCATTGCGGACTATGATTTGGGTATTTCCTATACCCCTGGCAAGGCTAACGTGATGGCAGATGCCTTAAGCCGCAAGTCCTATTGCGACAACCTCATGGTTAGGCGAGCTCAACCTCGTCTTTTTGAAGAACTGTGCAAGCTGAATCTGCGTATTGTTCCACAGGGTTCTCTTAATAACCTTGTGATACAACCCGATCTTGAGAAAGCTGTTAAGAATGCGCAAGCTAAAGATGCTGAAGTTGATCTGATGAAGGAAAGTCTTCACCTTGAAAAGTACAGGGATTTCTCGCTGTCTGAAGATGGAACCTTGTATTTCAGAGACCGCATTGTAGTACCTCGCTTCGAGCTTATGACTGACAAAGTCATGAAGGAGGTCCATGATACCCCACTGTCTATTCATCCGGGTAGCACCAAAATGTATCGTGATCTCCGTCAAAGATACTGGTGGTCTAGAATGAAGCAGGACATTGCTCGATATGTTGCTGAATGTGATGTTTGTCGTCGCGTTAAAGCAGAACATCAGAAGCCTGCTGGAATTCTGCAACCACTACCTATTCCTCTATGGAAATGGGATAAGGTTCAGATGGATTTCATTACAGGACTTCCCAGGTCACAGAAGGGTCATGATGCTATTCTTGTCGTCGTCGACCAACTCTCCAAAGTTGCACACTTTCTGCCTGTCAAGGAGACGATCACTGCTAGTCAGTTAGCAGAGTTATATATCTCCAGAATTGTTTCACTCCACGGTATCCCGAAAGAGATCAGTTCAGACCGTGGCAGCATATTCACCGGTCATTTCTGGGAAAGTTTTCAAAAGGCTATGGGAACTCATATCACCTGGAGTTCAGCTTATCATCCTCAATCCCAAGGCCAAGTCGAACGAGTCAACCAAGTGCTTGAAGACATGCTACGAGCTTGTGTTATTTCTTTCGGCAAGAAGTGGGAAGAATCTCTTCCGTATGCCGAGTTCTCTTATAACAACAGCTATCAAGCTAGTCTGAAAATGGCCCCCTTTGAAGTACTCTATGGACGTAAGTGTCGAACCCCTCTGAATTGGTCAGAAACTGGGGAACGACCTCTTGTTGGGCCGGATATTATTCAACACGCCGAAGAACAAGTCCGTATTGCCCGAGAAAATCTTAAGGCGGCTCAGGACCGCCAGAAGAGCAACTATGATCGCAAACGATGGGGTTTGACTTATCAACCTGGTGATCGAGCTTATCTACGTGTCACTCCTATGAAGGGCACTCACCGTTTTGGAATCAAGGGCAAGCTAGCTCCACGCTACATTGGTCCTTTCCGCGTTGTTGCTAGACGTGGTCAAGTGGCGTATAAATTGGAATTGCCGCCGCAATTCTCTCATATCCACGACGTCTTACATGTGTCGCAACTTCGTAAATGCTTCAAGGAATCTCCGCACCGATCTGTGGATCACGAGATGCTTGAATTCCAAGATGATCTTTCTTATAAGGAGCATCCGATCCGCATCCTCGATGAAGCTGAACGTCGGACCCGTCAGAAGGTTAACAAGTTCCTCAAAGTGCAGTGGTCAAACCATACTGAAGATGAAGCCACTTGGGAACGCGAGGATAATCTTCGTGCGGAATACCCCGAACTTTTTCCTTCTACCTCTTAATTCTCGGGACGAGAATTCTTGTTAGTAGAGGAGATTTGTAACACCCCCAGTGGTTAACTACAGTAATCACCCTTTTGATTATGCCATGTCATCATGATCAACAGTGCATGATCATCAGTTGCATCATATTGCATTTCAACTCCTAATTCAAACTCAAGAATTAAACTAAAGTGGAAAATAAAAGTTGCCCGAACCTGAAAACTAAAATGTGCATCATGTTGCAAATATTCCAATTGCATTTATAAAAATAATTGCAACATTACTTGGAATTGTGGAAGGACTCGAACCACAAGAAACAGCAGCAACATAGCACTATTTAATCCCTTTTCAATTAATTAAAATCCAAACAAAAAGATATGGACACCAAACCAATTTCTAGCAGTGACTAATAATGTACCAAATTTATTTGGACTAGTCTCATATTTTACAAAAGTCATTTGAAGTAAAAACAAAAGACAAAACAGAAAATAAAAAGAGAAACAGAAAAGGAAATTAAAAAAAAAAGGGAAAAAGCACCCCCCCCCCCGACTGGGCCCTCGGCCCAACAAGCCACCGGGCCGCCAGGCCGGCCCAGCCGGCGCCTACAACCGGCCACCCCCCCAAACCCTAGCCTCATCACGCCCACCCCACTCACCCCCTCGCTCACTCCCTCTCCGCTCCCTCCCCCCCCCCCTCCTCCCGATCCAGAGAGGATCGGGCCGAACCGCCGATGCCGTTCGACCCCGTCGGAGACCCGCCTCCCGCCTCCCGTCTCCTCCCGCACGACGCCCGCTCCCCCTCGACCCGTACTGGATCGGGGGCTTGACCCCGACGACGACGCCATACCCGGCGCCGCCCCGCCGCCACCGCGGCTCGCCACCTCGATGCGCCGGGTCGTCCCCGTCCTCCTCCCGGCCTCGACCTCGCCGACGGACGCCGCTCGCCGGAGCCGCGTCGCCTCGCCTCCTCATCTCTCCTTCATCGGCTCCGTTGAGCCTCGCTGACCCCCTACTCGGCAACGGCCGTGAGCGCCCCCTCCATCTCCCCTCTCTCTTCGTCGTCCCGAGCGCTACCGCGCCTGCACCGGCCCCGCTCGCCGCGCACACGCTCCGCCCGCCGTGCTTGCTTGCTGCTCGACGCGCTCCGGTCCCCGCTCGCCCAGCACCCCGGTGGTCACCGCCGCCTCGCCCCACGCGGACCGCGCCGGCCGCGCGCCCAGCCGCGGCGACCGCGCCCCTAGGCGCCCGCTCACCCCCTGGCCGCGCGCTGCCGCGGCCTCGCCCGTCCGTGCCCCCCCGTTCGCGCCCGCGCCCGCGCGTGCCATTTGGGCACCGGACATGTCCGGTCCCAAATGGGCACGCTCCGAACATGTCCGGCCCCATTTGGGTGCGCGTCCGGACGTGTCCACCCTAGCCATGTGCTAGCTAAAATAAATAAATAATAATAAACAAAATAATTAAAATAAATAATTAGATAATTAATTTAATTAATCCTGCTTAATTAGTCTAATTAATTAGTTAGTTTAATTAATCAGTAATTAATTAACTTATCCCTATTGACTGCTGACATCAGCATGATGTCATGCTGATGTCATCAGTTACTATTCTGGATATTGTTTAATTTAAATAATAAAAATAAATTCAGAAAATTAATAAAAGCTTTAGACAATCATATAAAATAATCCGTAACTCAGATCGAAAAACTTTGTACATGAAAGTTGCTCAGAACGACGAGACGAATCTGAATACGCGGTCCGTTCGTCCGTCACGCGTCCCTAACTATCCGAACTTGCAACCGTTCCCCTCTTATCCTCTGTCCGATGATTCCAAAGACCCGGGAAATATCGTCAGATATTCTCCCGCTCCGTCTGTTACGTGTGATGCTGCGTTAGACTACCCCTAGCACCGTGTATCGTATTTGTCATGCTCATGTTTGCTCTATATTTATACTGTTTCCTCCCCCCTCTTCTCTCTCGATAGCCCCCGACCCCGACGTCGTCCCCGAGATCGATGCAGCTCCGGATCCCGAAGACACCATAGACGACCTTGCCCTTGCCGCCGAGCAACCAGGCAAGCCCCCCCCTTTGATCATCCCGATATCGCCCATTCTATATTCTCATGCTTGCATTAGAATTTGCTACTGTTACTGTTTGCTCCTATTCTGATGCATAGCCTGTTTATTGTAACCTGCCATTGATACTTACCTGCTTATCCTAAACTGCTTAGTATAGGATGGGTAGAGACCCACTAGAGGACCCCACTTTGATCCTTGTTGCCCCGCTGGATTATCAGAAGACCCGATCAACGGGATTGAAGACCTGTGACTTTACTGCTGAACCTTGATAGAGACGGGTCGGCCCCGAAGGGGGACCCGAGGAAGTTACTTTTACTACAAGACTGAAGGGACAGGCGGTACCGCCCAGTAGAGGTGGACCTGAGTTCCCGACAGTCTTTTGTGAGACGGGTTGACCTGGATGGTGCCCGAGTGATGAATACGAGGCGCGGCCGGGCATTCTTAGCCCTTGCAGCAAGTCCTCGAGACGGGGCGACGGGGTCACATCTTTCGTGAGTCTCTGCTCGTTTTCCGCAAGCCCCTAGGCCACTTACGATTTGGATATTTGATCCGAGCAGGCCTCTGGTCTGATAGCACTAACCATCACGTGGGCATAGTATGGGCGTTCTGCATCGTAGCATCAACCGAAAGCTCTGTCAGACGTCTAGTTCAGCCTTGTGGCCGGGACGGACCGGCGCCCCCCTGGTGCCTGGCTTCCCCCTGCACGCAACGACTCGGAGTGCACAGGGCGATGGCCCAAGACCTCTGAGCGCTTAGGATGTAGACCGACGGGGACCTCTCCGCTGAGCTGTAGGTAGGGTTGCGATGTGTCGTTTGGCCGAGGCCGGGCATGACCCAGGAAAGTGTGTCCGGCCGAAGATAATCGAGCGTGTTGGGTAAGTTGGTGCACCCCTGCAGGGAAGAACATTTCTATCGATAGCCGGTCCTACGGTAAAGGACACTCGGAGTTGTATCCCGATCGATACAACTAGAACTGGATACCTGTGACGAGACCTGGATACTGTATGGCTCTGGGATTGCTTCTCGCAGGGAGTCGAGAAGGGATCTCTGGGCGAGGTTAATGACTTTATGGCTCTGGGATTGCTTTCTCGCAGGGAGTCGAGAAAGGATCTCTGGGTGAGGTTGATAGTATTACTACTATATTATACTATGTTTGTTCTACTCTCTCCTATTGCTGCAAGACCGCTGAAGATGCTAGTCTTCGATAGGACTAGGCCTTCTCACTATTCTGGCATTTCTGCAGCCTAGTCCACATATACAGCCTCCCTTTGATAATGTTGCATATGTAGTGTAGATCCTTGCTTGCTGAGTACTTCAGAGTACTCACGGTTGCTTTTCTTTCTTTTTCCCCCATATCAGTTCGTCGTGACCAGATGACGGAGTCGCTGAAACAGCTACCCACGCCGACGATCGCTACTACTACCCCGAGGATGGATTCTTCTACGAGCTTGCCGACGACCAGGAGTAGGTTCGGAGGGTCCCAGGCAGGAGGCCTGCGCCTTTCGATCGTAGTGTTTTATTTTGCCCCGCCTTCCTAAATGCCTTTCTGTTTCTCTTTCATATCTGTACTCAGATAACTGATGCTTCCGCTGACGCTTGTATGCCATCGAGCTATGTATTCGAGCCCTCAAGGCCCTGGCTTGTAATATAAAGCTTGTATGACTTTATTTATGTTTTAGAGTTGTGTTGTGATATCTTCCCGTGAGTCCTTAGGCTTGATCGTGTGCATTTGCGTGTATGATTAGTGCACGATTAAGCCGGGGGCGTCACACTTATAGAGCTAGTTCAACTATAGTGTAAAATTATTTGTACTAGACTATAGAGCTAGTTCAACTCTAGTGTAAAATTATTTGTACTAGGTTATGGAGCTAGTTCAACTCTAGTGAAAAATTATATATACTAGATTATAAAACTAGTTCAACTCTAGTGTAAACTTATTTGAAATAGGCTATAAAGATAGTTCAACTCTAGTGTAAAATTATTTGAACTAGCTTATAAAGGTAGTTAAACTCTAGTGTAAAATTATTTGTACTAGGCTACAGAGCTAGTTCAACTCTAGTGTAAAATTATTTGAACTACCTTATAGAGCTAGTTCAACTCTAGTATAAAATTATTTGAACTAGCTTATAGAGCAAGTCAAACTCTGGTGTAAAATTATTTGGTACTAGGCCATAAGAGCAGTTCAACTCTGTGTGAATTATTGTTACTACTTATAGAGGCTAGTTCCTCTAGTGTAAAAATATTTGGTACTAATTATAGAACTAGTTCAATTCTTGTGTAAAATTAATTTTGAACTAGGCTATAGGCTAGTTCTCTCTAGTGTAGATTATTTGTACTAGGGTATAGAGCTAGTTCCACTCGAATTATATGTACTAGATTGTAGAACATAGTTCAACTCTTGTTATAAACAAATTATTGAACTAGCCTATAGAGCTAGTTCAACTCTATGTAAAATTATTTGAACTAGCTATAAAGGTAGTTAAACTCTAGTGTAAATTATTTGTACTAGGCTATAGAGCTAGTTCACTCTGTGTAAATTATTTGACAACTTATAAGAGCTAGTTCACTAGTGTGAAATTATATTAACTAGCTTATAGAGCTAGTTCAACTTAGTTAAAAATATTTGTACTAGATTATAGAAGTAGTTCATTCTTGTGTAAAATTATTTGAATTAGGCTATATGGGTAGTTCAACTCTAGTGTAAAAATTTGAACTAGGCTATAGAGCTAGTTCAACTCTAGTGTAAAATTATTTGTACTGGCTATAAGAGCTAGTTTAACTCTATTGTAAAATTATTTGAACTAGCTTATAGAGCTGTTCTGCTCAAGTGTAAATTATTTGTACTAGTGTATAGAGCTAGTTTAAAAATCTATGGTAAAATTATATGTACTAGATTATAGAACTAGTTCAATCTTGTGTAAAATTATTTTGAACTAGCCTATGGAGCTAGTTCAACTCTAAATTGTAAATTATTTGAACTAGCTTATAAAGTATTTGTTAAACTCTAGTTAAATTATTTGTACAAGGCTATAGAGTTAGTTCAACTCTATGTAAAATTATTTGAAACTAGCTTTAGAGCTAGTTCAACCTAGTGAAAATTATTTGAACTAGTTTATAGAGCTTTACTCAACTCTGGTGTAAATTATTTATACTAGGTTATAGACTAGTTCTAGTCTAGTGAAATTATTTTAACTAGTTATAGCTAGTTCAACTCTAGTGTAAATATTTGTACAAGATTATAGAACTGTTCAATTCTTGTGTAAATTATTTTGAATTAGGCTATAGAGCTAGTTCAAATCAGTTAAAAATTAATTGAACTAGGCTAAGAGCTAGTTCAACTCTAGTGTAAAATTTTGTACTAGGCTATAGAGCTAGTTTCACTCTAGTGTAATTATTGATAGCTTATAGAGCTGTTCACTCTAATGTAAATATTTGAACTAGCTTATAGAGCTAGTTCAACTATATGTAAAAATTTGTCTGGGCTACAGAGCTAGTTCAACTCAAGTGTAAAAATTATTTTGTCCTATGTATAGAATTAGTTAAACTCTAGTGGTAAAATTATATGTACTAGATTATAGAACTAGTTCAATTGTTGTGTAAAATTATTTGAACATAGCCTATATAGCTAGTTTCAACTCAGTGTAAAATTATTTGAACTAGCTTATAAAGGTAGTTAAACTCTAGTGTAAATAGGCTATAGAGCTATTTCAACTCTAGTGTAAAATTATTTAACGCTTATAGAGCTAGTCAAACTAATAGGGTAAAATTATTTGAACTATCTTATAGAGGTATGTTCAACTCTAGTGTAAAAAATTTTGACTAGGCTAAGAGACTAGTTCAACTCTAGTGTAATTATTTGACTATCTTATAGAGCTAGTTCAACTCTAGTGTAAAATTTGTAATAGGCTATAAGAGTTATTCAACTCTAGTGTAAATTATTTAACTAGCTTAAGAGCTAGTTTCAACTTAGTGTAAAATTATTTGTAAAACTATAGAGCTATTTCAACTCTAGTGAAAATTATTTGTACTAGATTATGGAGCTAGTTCAACTCTAGTGTAAAATTATATATATAAGATTAAAGCTAGTTCAACTCTGAGTAAACTTATTTAAATAGGCTATAAGTATATTTCAACTCTAGTGTAAAATATTTGAACAAGCTTATGAAGGTAGTTAAACTCTAGTGTAAATTATTTGTACTAGCTATAGAGCTAGTTCAACTCAGTGTAAAATTATTTGAACTACCTTATAGAGCTAGTTCAACTCTAGTGTAAATTATTTATAACGTCTTATAGAGCAAGTTCAATTCTGTGTAAATTATTTGTACTAGGCCATAGAGCTAGTTCAACTCTATGTTGAAAATTATTTAACTAGCTTATAGAGCTAGTTCAACTCTATGTAAAAATATTTGTACTAGATTATAGAACTAGTTCAACTCTAGTGTAAAATTATTAACTAGCTATAACTAGTTCAACTATATTGTAAATTATTTGTACTGCTATAGAGCTAGTTCAACTCTAGTTGTAAAATTATTTGTACTAGGTTATAGAGCTAGTTCAACTCTAGTGTAAAATATATTTACTGATTATAAACAAGTTCACTCTTGTGTAAATATTTGAAATAGGCTATAAGATAGTTCAACTCTTTTGTAAAATTTTTGAACTTAGCTTATAGAGCTAGTTCAACTCTAGTTTAAAATTATTAACTAGCTTTATAGAGCTAGTTCAACTCTGGTGTAAATTATTTGTACTATGGCTATAGAGCTAGTTCAACTCTAGTGTAAAATATTTGTAACTAGGCTATAGTACTAGTTCACTCTAGTGTAAAATTATTTGAACTAGCTTATAAGAGCTATAACTCTAGTGTAAATTATTTTTACTAGGCTATAGAGCTTTCAACTCTATGTAAAATTATTTGTACTAGGCTATAGAGCTAGTTTCAACTCAGTGTAAAATTATTGTACAAGGCTATAAGGCTGTTTCAACCTAGTGAAATTTTGAACTAGCTTATAGAGCTAGTTCAACTCTATGTAAAATTATTTGAACTAGCTTATAGAGCTAGTTCCAACATAGTGTAAAAAAATTTGTACTGGCTACATAGACTAGTTCAACTCAAGTGTAAAATTATTTGTACTAGTGTAGAGACTAGTTAAACTCTAGTGTAAAATTATATGTACTAGATATACAACTATGTCAATTTCTGTGTAAAAATTATTTGAACTAGCCTATAGAGCTAGTTCAACTCTATGTAAAATTATTTGAACTAGCTTGTAAAGGTAGTTAAACTCTAGTGTAAAATTATTTGTACTAGCCATAGAGCTAGTTCAACTCTAGTGTAAAATTATTAACAAGCTTATAAGCCTAGTTCAACTATAGTTAAAATTATTTGAACTAGCTTAAGAGCTAGTTCAACTCTAGTGTAAAATTATTTGTACTAGGCTATATAGCTAAGTTCAACTCTCTGTAAAATTTATTTGAACTATCTTATAGAGCTAGTTCAACTCTATTGTAAAAAATTTGTAATAGGCTTAGAGTTAGTTCAACTCTAGTGTAAATTATTTGAACTAGCTTATAGAGCTAGTTCAACTATCGTGTAATTATTTGTAATAGACTATAGAGCTCGTTCAACTCTAGTGTAAAATTATTGTACTAGTTATGGAGCTAGTTCAACTTATTTGTAAATTATATATACTAGATTATAAACTAGTTCAACTCTGAGTTAAACTTATTTGAAATAGGCTATAAAGATAGTTCAACTCTATGTAAATTATTTGAACTAGCTTATAGGTAGTTAAACTCTAGTGTAAAATTATTTGTACTAGGCTATTGAGCTAGTTCAACTCTATTGTAAAATTATTTGACTACCTTATAGAGCTAGTTCAACTCTAGTATAAAATATATTTGAACTAGCTTATAGAGCAGTTCAACTCTGTTGTAAAATTATTTGTACTAGGCCATAGAGCTAGTTCAACTCTAGTGTAATTATTTTAACTAGCTTATAGAGCTAGTTCAACTCTAGTGTAAAATTATTTGTACTAGATTATAGAACTAGTTCAATTCTTGTGTAAATTATTTGAACTAGGCTATAGAGCTAGTTCTACTCTAGTGTAAGATTATTTTTACTAGGTATAGAGCTAGTTCAACTCTAATTAATATGTAGTAGATTATAGAACTAGTTCAACTCTTGTTAAATTATTTGAACTAGCCTATAGAGCTAGTTCAACTCTAATGTAAAATTATTTGAACTAAGCTTATAAATAGTTAACTGTAGTGTAAAATTATCTGTAACTAGGCTATAGAGCTAGTTCAACTCTGGTGTAAAATTATTTGAACAAGCTTATAAAGCTAGTTCAACTCAAGTGTAAAATTATTTGTACTAGTGTATAGAGCTAGTTAAACTCTAGTGTAAATTAATGTAAACTAGATTTAGAACTAGTTAAACTCTAGTGTAAAATTATTTGTACTAGCCTATAGAGCTAGTCTCACACTAGTGTAAAATTATTTGAACTAGCTTATAAAGGTAATTAACCCCTAGTGTAAAATTTATTTGTACTAGGCTATAGAGCTAGTTCAACTCTAATGTAAAATTATTTTGAACTGCTTATAGAGCTAGTTCAACTCTAGTGTAAAATTATTTGAACTAGCTCAGAGCTGTTAACTCTGGTGTAAATTATTTGTAATAGGCTATAGAGCTTTTTAACTCTAGTGGAAATTATTTATCTAGCTTATAGAGCTAGTTCAACTGTAGTGTAAAATATTTGTAGTAGATTATAGAAGTAGTTCAATCTTGTGTAAAATTATTTGAATTAGGCTATAGAGCTAGTTCAACTCTAGTGTAAATTTATTTGAACTAGGCTACAGAGCTGTTCAACTCTAGTGTAAAATTATTTGTACTAGGCTATAGACCAAGTTCAACTCTAGTGTAAAATTATTTGAACTAGCTTATAGAGCTAGCTCAACTCTGGTCTAAAATTATTTGTACTAGGTTATAGAGCTAGTTCAAGTCTAGTGTGAAATTATTTTAACTACCTTATAGAGCTAGTTCAACTCTAGTGTAAATATTTTACAAATTATAGAACTATTCAATTCTTGTGTAAAATTATTTGAATTATGGCTATAGAGCTATTTAACTCTGGTGTAAAATTATAAACTAGGCTTAGAGCTAGTTCAACTCAGTGTAAAATATTTGTACTAGGCATAGAGCTAGTTCAACTCTAGTGTAAAATTATTTGAACTAGCTTATAGATCTAGTTCAACTCTATTGTAAAATTATTTGTACTAGGCTGTAAGCTAGTTCAACTCTAGTGTAAAATTATTGAACTAGCTTATAGAGCTAGTTCAACTATAGTGTAAAATTATTTGTTACTGGCTATAGAGCTAGTTCAACTCAAGTGTAAAATTATTTGTACTATTGTACAGAGCTGTTAAACTCTATGTGTAAAATTATATTTACTAGATATATAGACTATCAATTCATGTGTAAAATTTTTGAACTACCTATAGCGCTAGTTCAACTCTAGTGTAAAATCATTTGAACTAGCATATAAGGTAGTTAAACTCTAGTGTAAAATTATTTGTACTAGGCTATAGAGCTATGTTCAACTCTAGTGTAAAATTATTTGAACAAGCTTATAGAGCTAGTTCAAATATAGTGTAAATTATTGAACTAGCTTATAGAGATAGCTCAACTCTAGTGTAAAATTATTTGTACTAGGCTAAAGAGCTAATTGAACTCTAGTGTAAAAATATTTTAACTATCTTATAGAGCTACTTCAACCTCTAGTGTAAAATATTTGTACTAGGCTATAGAGTTAGTTCAACTCTAGTGTAAAATTATTTGAACTAGCTTATAGAGCTAGTTCAACTATATGTAAAATTATTTGTACTAGACTATAGAGCTAGTTCAACTCTAGTGTAAAATTATTTGACAGGTTATAGAGCTAGTTCAACTCTAGTGTAAATATTATACTGCTTATAAAACAAGTTCACTCTTGTGTAACTTATTTGAAATGGCTATAAAGATAGTTCAACTCTTTTTTTAAAATTATAATCTTGCTTATAGAGCTAGTTCAACTCTATGTAAAAATTATTTGACCTAGCTTATAGAGCTTCCAACTATGGTTTAAAATTATTTGTACTAGGCTATAGAGCTAGTTCAACTCAGTGTAAAATTATTTGTACTAGGCTATAGAGCTAGTTCAACTCTAGTGTAAAATTATTTGAACTAACTATAGACTAGTTTAACTCTAGTGTAAAATTATTTTTACTCTAGGCTATAGAGCTAGTTCAACTCTAGTGAAAAATTATTTGAACTGGCTTATAGAGCTAGTTCAACTATAGTGTAAAATTATTTGTAACTGGGCTATAGAGCTAGTTCAACTCAAGTGTAAAATTATTTGTACTAGTGTATAGAGCTAGTTAAACTCTAGTGTAAAATTAAATATACTAGATTATAGACTAGTTCATTCATGTGTAAAATTATTTGAACTAGTCTATAGAGCTAGTTCGACTCTAGTGTATAAAATTTTTGAACTAGCTTATAAAGGTAGTTAACTCTAGTGTAAATTATTTTACTACGCTATAAGAGCTCGTTCAACTCTTGTGTAAAATTATTTGAACTACCTATAGAGCTAGTTCAACTCTAGTGTAAAATTATTTGAACGACGCTTATATAGCAAGTTCATCTCTGGTGTAATTATTTTTACTAGGCCATAGAACTAGTTCAACTCTAGTGTGAATTTATTTTCACTAGCTTATAGAGCTAGTTCAACTCTGTGTAAAAATATTTGTACCAAATTATAGAACTAGTTCAATTCTTGTAAATTATTTAAACTAGGCTATAGAGCTAGTTGTACTGTAGTGTAAAAATTATTTGTACTAGGCTATAGAGCTAGTTCAACTCGAGTGTAAAATTATTTGAACTAGTTATAAGAGCTAGTTCAACTCTAGTGTAAAATTATTTGTACTAGGTATAGAGTTAGTTCAACTCTAATGTAAAATTATTTGAACTAGCTATAGAGCTAGTTCAACTATAGTGTAAAAAATTTGTACTGGGCTATATAGCTAGTTCAACTCAAGTGAAAATTATTTGTACTAGTGATGAGCTAGTAACTCTAGTGTAAAATTATATGTACTAGATTATAGAACTAGTTCAATTCTTGTGTAAAATTATTTGAACTAGCCTATAGAGCTTTTTTTAACTTACTATAAATTATTTGAAGAATAGCTTATAAGGTAGTTAAACTCTAGTTTAAAAAATATCTGTACAAGGCTATAGAGTAGTTCAACTCTAGTGTAAATGCTTTGAGCTAGCTTATAGAGCTAGTTCACTCTAGTGTAAAATTATTTGAACCTAGCTATAGAGCTAGCGTGAATTCTGGTGAAAATTATTTGTACTAGGTGATGAGCTAGTTCAACTCTAGGTTGAATTATTTTAACTACCTTATAGAGCTATTTCAACTCTAGTGTAAATTTTTTTGTACTAGATTATAGAAACAGTGTTCAATTCTTGTGTAAAATTATTTGAATTAGGCTATAGAGCTAGTTCAACTCTAGTGTAAAATTAATTGAACTTTTTATGAGCTAGTTCACTCTAGTGTAAAATTATATGTACTAGGCTATAGAGCTATTTCAACCTAGTGTAAAATTATTTGAACTAGCTTATAGAGCTAGTTCAACTCTAGTGTAAAATTATTTGTACTAGGCTATAGAGCTAGTTCAACTCATGCAAAATTATTGAACTAGCTTATAGAGCTGTTCAACTTATTGTAAAAACATTTGTACTGGGCTACAGACTAGTTCAACTCAAGTTGTAAAATTATCTGTACTAGTGTATAGTAGCTAGTTAAACTCAAGTTTAAAATTATATGTACTAGGCTATAGAATGTTCAACTCTATGTGTAAAATTATGTAACTAGGTTTATAGAGCTAGTTCAACTATAGTGTAAAAATTATTTGACTAGCTATAGAGATAGTTCAACTCTAGTGTAAAATTATTTGAACTAGTTTATAAGCTAGTTCAACTCTAGTGTTAAACTATTTGTACTAGGCTATAGAGCTAGTTCAACTCTAGTGTAAAATTATTTGAACTAGCTTATAGAGCTAGTTCATTATGTGAAAAAAAATTATACTGGGCTATAGAGCTAGTTCAACTCAAGTGTAAAATATTTGAACTAGCTTATAAAGGTAGTTAAACTCTAGTGTAGAAATTTTTTTGTACTAGACTATAAAGCTATTCAACTCTAGTGTAAAATTAGTTGAACAAGCTTATAGAGCTAGTTCAACTATAGTGTAAAATTATTTGAACTAGCTTATAGAGCTAGTTCAACTCTAGTGTAATTATTTGTACTAGGCTATAGAGCTAATTCAACTCTTTGTAAATTATTTGACTACTTATAGAGCTAGTAGTTTCAATTCCAGTGTAAAAATATTTTTACTAGGCTATAGAGTTAGTTCAACTCTAGTGTAAAATTATTTGAACTAGCTTATAGAGCTAGTTCAACTATAGTGTAAATTATTTGTACTAGACTATAGAGCTAGTTCAACTCTAGTTTAAAATTGTTTGTACTAGGTTATGGAACTAGTTCAACACTAGTGTAAAATTATATATACGAAATTATAAAACTAGTTCAACTCTTGTGTAAACTTATTTGAAATAGGCTATAAAGATATTTCAACTCTAGTGTAAAATTATTTGAACTAGCTATAAAGGTAGTTAAACTCTAGTGTAAAATTATTTGTACTAGGCTATAGAGCTAGTTCAACTCTAGTGTAAAATGATTTGAGCTAGCTTATAGAGCTAGTTCAACTCTAGTTAAAATTATTTGAACTAGCTTATAGAGCTAGCTGAATTCTGGTGTAAAATTATTTGTACTATGTTATGAGCTAGTTCAACTCTAGTGGTGAAATTATTTTAACTACCTATAGAGCTAGTTCAACTCTAGTGTAAAAACATTTGAATTAGGCTAAAAAGCTAGTTCAACTCTAGTGTAAAATTAATTGAACATGGCTATAGAGGTAGTTGAACTAGTGTGAAATTATTTGTACTAGGCTATAGAGCTAGTTCAACCATAGTGTAAAATTATTTGAACTAGCTTATAGAGCTAGTTCAACTCTAGTGTAAAATTATTTGTACTAGGCTATAGAGCTAGTTCAACTCTAGTGTAAAATTATTTGAACTAGCTTATAAGCTAGTTAACTATATTGTAAAACATTTGTACTGGGCTAGAGCTAGTTCAACTCAAGTGTAAATTATTTGTACTAGTGTATGAGCTAGTTAAACACGTTTAAAATTATATGTACTAGCTATAGAGCTAGTTCAACTCTAGTGTAAAAGTATTTGAACTAGCTTATAGAGCTAGTACAACTATAGTGTAAAATTATTTGTACTAGGCTATGGAGCTAGTTCAACTCTAGTGTAAAATTATTTGAACTAGTTTATAGAGCTAGTTCAACTCTAGTGTTAAATTATTTTGTACTAGGCTATAGAGCTAGTTCAACTCAGTGTAAAATTATTTGAACTAGCTTATAGAGCTAGTTCAAACATAGTGAAAAAAATTTGTACTGGGCTATAGAGCTAGTTCAAACTCAAGTGTAAATTATTTGAACTAGCTTATAAAGGTATAGTTAAACTCTAGTGTAAAATTATTTGTACTAGACTATAGAGCTAGTTCAACTCTAGTTTAAATTAGTTGAACAGCTTACAGAGCTAGTTCAACTATAGTGTAAATTATTTGAACTAGCTTATAGAGCTATTCACTCTGTGTAAAATTATTTGTACTAGGCTATAGAGCTAATTCAACTCTAGTGTAAAATTATTTGAACTATCTTATAAGCTAGTTTCACTCTAGTGTAAAAATATTTGTACTAGGCTATAGAGTTAGTTCAACTCTAGTGTAAAATTATTTGAACTAGCTTATAGACTAGTTCAACTATAGTGTAAAATTATTTGTACTAGACTATAGAGCTATTCAACTCTAGTGTAAAATTTTGTACTAGGCTATAGAGCTAGTTCAACTCTAGTGTAAAATTATTTGAACTAGCTTATAGAGCTAGTTCAACTATATTGTAAAAACATTTGTACTGGGCTACAGAGCTAGTTCAACTCAAGTGTAAAATTATTTGTACTAGTGTATAGAGCTAGTTAAACACAAGTTTAAAATTATATGTACTAGGCTATAGAGCTAGTTCAACTCTAGTGTAAAATTATTTGAACTAGCTTATAGAGCTAGTACAACTATAGTGTAAAAATTATTTGTACTAGGCTATGGAGCTAGTTCAACTCTAGTGTAAAATTATTTGAACTAGTTTATAGAGCTAGTTCAACTCTAGTGTTAAATTATTTGTACTAGGCTATAGAGCTAGTTCAACTCTAGTGTAAAATTATTTGAACTAGCTTATAGAGCTAGTTCAACTATAGTGAAAAAAAATTTGTACTGGGCTATAGAGCTAGTTCAACTCAAGTGTAAAATTATTTGAACTAGCTTATAAAGGTAGTTAAACTCTAGTGTAAAATTATTTGTACTAGACTATAGAGCTAGTTCAACTCTAGTGTAAAATTAGTTGAACAAGCTTACAGAGCTAGTTCAACTATAGTGTAAAATTATTTGAACTAGCTTATAGAGCTAATTCAACTCTAGTGTAAAATTATTTGTACTAGGCTATAGAGCTAATTCAACTCTAGTGTAAAATTATTTGAACTATCTTATAGAGCTAGTTCAACTCTAGTGTAAAAATATTTGTACTAGGCTATAGAGTTAGTTCAACTCTAGTGTAAAATTATTTGAACTAGCTTATAGAGCTAGTTCAACTATAGTGTAAAATTATTTGTACTAGACTATAGAGCTAGTTCAACTCTAGTGTAAAATTATTTGTACTAGGTTATGGAGCTAGTTCAACTCTAGTGAAAAATTATATATACTAGATTATAAAACTAGTTCAACTCTTGTGTAAACTTATTTGAAATAGCTATAAGATAGTTCAACTCTAGTGTAAAATTATTTGAACTAGCTTATAAAGGTAGTTTAAACTCGTGTAAAATTATTTGTACTAGGCTATAGAGCTAGTTCAACTCTAGTGTAAAATTATTTGAACTACCTATAGAGCAGTTCAACTCTAGTATAAATTATTTGAACTAGCTTATCGAGCAAGTTCAACTCTGGTGTAAAATTATTTGTACTAGGCCATAGAGCTAGTTCAACTCTAGTGTGAAATTATTTTAACTAGCTTATAGAGCTAGTTCAACTCTAGTGTAAAAATATTTGTACTAGATTATAGAACTAGTTCAATTCTTGTGTAAAATTATTTGAACTAGGCTATAGAGCTAGTTCTACTCTAGTGTAAGATTATTTGTACTAGGGTATAGAGCTAGTTCAACTCTAATTATATGTACTAGATTGTAGAACTAGTTCAACTCTTGTATAAAATTATTTGAACTAGCCTATAGAGCTAGTTCAACTCTAATGTAAAATTATTTGAACTAGCTGATAAAGGTAGTTAAACTCTAGTGTAAAATTATTTGTACTAGGCTATAGAGCTAGTTCAACTCTAGTGTAAAATTATTTGAACAAGCTTATAGAGTGTGACGCCCCCGACCCGATCGTGCACTAATCATACACGCAAATGCACACGATCAAGCCTAAGGACTCACGGGAAGATATCACAACACAACTCTAAAACATAAAATAAAGTTATACACGCTTTATATTACAAGCCAGGGGCCTCGAGGGCTCGAATACATAAGCTTGCGTACAAGTGTCAGCCGAAGCATCAGATATCTGAGTACAAATATAAAAGAAAACACAGATAGGCCCTTAGTAGGCAGGGCAAAAGAAAAACACTACGATCGAAAGGCGTAGGCCTCCTGCCTGGGACCCTCCGAACCTACTCCTGGTCGTCGGCAAGCTCGTAGTAGTAGCCACCCTCAGGGTGGTAGTAGTAGTCGATCGTCGGCGGGGGTAGCTGTCTCAGCGGCTCCATCATCTGGTCACGACAAACTGATATGGGGGAAAAAGAAAGCAAAGCAACCGTGAGTACTCTGAAGTACTCAGCAAGCAAGGATCTACACTACATATGCAACATTTTCAAAGGAAGGCTGTATATGTGGACTGGGCTGCAGAAATGCCAGAATAGAGAGAAGACCTAGTCCTATCGAAGACTAGCATCTTCAGCGGTCTTGCAGCAATAGAAGAGAATAGAACAGCACAGTATAAAGTAGCAGTAGTAATAAGTCTCAACCTCACCCAGAGATCCTTTCTCGACTACCTGCGAGAAAGCAATCCCAGAGCCATACAGTCATCAACTTCGTCCGGAGATCCCTTCTCGACTCCCTGCGAGAAGCAATCCCAGAGCCATAGTATACAGGTCTCATCACAGGTGTGACGCCCCCGGCCCGATCGTGCACTATTCATACACGCAAATGCACATGATCAAGCCTAAGGACTCACGGGAAGATATCACAACACAACTCTAAAACACAAATAAAGTCATACAAGCTTTATATTACAAGCCAGGGCCTCGAGGGCTCGAATACATAAGGTTGCGAACAAGCGTCAGCGGAAGCATCAGATATCTGAGTACAGATATAAAAGAAAGTACAGAAAGGCCTTTAGAAAGGCGGGGCAAAATAAAACACTACGATCGAAAGGCGAAGGCCTCCTGCCTGGGACCCTCCGATCCTACTCCTGGTCGTCAGTCAACTCGTAGTAGTATCCATCCTCTGGGTAGTAGTAGTAGCGATCGTCGGAGCATCTGTCTCAGGGGCTCCGTCCTCTGGTCACGTCAAACTGATATGGGGAGAAAAAGGAAAACAAAGCAACCGTGAGTACTCAGAAGTACTCAGCAAGCAAGGATCTACACTACATATGCAACATTATCAAGGGGAGGCTGTATATGTGGACTGGGCTGCAGAAATGCCAGAATAGAGAGAAGGCCTAGTCCTATCGAAGACTAGCATCTTCAGCGGTCTTGCAGCAGTAGAAGAGAGTAGAACAATACCATATAATGTAGCAGTAATAATATCAACCTCATCCTGAGATCCTTTCTCGACTCCCTGCGAGAAAGCAATCCCAGAGCCATAACGTCTTCAAACCTCGTCCTGAGATCCCTTCTCGACTCCCTGCGAGAAGCAATCCCAGAGCCATATATACAGGTCTCATCACAGGTATCCAGTTCTAAATTGTATCAATCAGGATACAACTCCGAGTGTCCTTTACCGTAGGACCGGCTATCGATAGAAATGTTCTTCCCTGCAGGGGTGCACCAACTTACCCAACACGCTCGATTAACTTCGACCGGACACACTTTCCTTGGTCATGCCCGGCCTCGGCCAAACGACACATCGCAACCCTACCTACAGCTCAGCAGAGAGGTCCCCGTCGGTCTATATCCTAAGCGCTCAGGGGTCATGGGCCATCGCCCTGTGCACTCCGGGTCGGTGTGTGCAGGGTCGGGACGAGCACCACCTCAGTCCTGGATGGTACTGGCCCGGCCCGGCCACGTGGCTGAACTGGATGTCTGACAGAGCTTTCGGCTGATGCATACGATGCAGAACGCCCATACTATGCCCACGTGATGGTTAGTGCTATCAGACCAGAGGCCTGCTCGGATCAAATATCCAAATCGTTAGGACTAGGGCTTGCGGTAACGAGAAGAGACTCACGAAAGATGTGACCCCGTCGCCCCGTCTTGACGACTTGCGGCAAGGGTTAAGAATGCCCGGCCGCGCCTCGTATTCACCACTCGGGCACCACACTGGCAACCCGCCTTCACATCACACGCGGGTACCCCTCAGGGTCGACCCGCCTTTCCAAGTAACATTGTAAGGTCCAAGTATCCGTGTGTCCATAACATCAGGGAATCCGAGGTATCACCCTCATTGAATTCCCACTCGATGTATCCGTCAAGGTGAACTAGGAGGAATCACCCTCACTGGGTCCACACTTGAGGTGTTGTAGGACAGCGTCGTTATCGGAAGCGGTGAAGGAGGAATCACCCTCGATGACCACGACCGAATAGCTACTCTACAGAGTTAACATCAGAAGTGCTACCAGAGGTTTCACCCTCGGCACTCGATAGTAACGCTGCAGTGTCGTTACAACTAAGGGGGGTGATGTGCGGTGTCGGTTCCTGGTCTTCAATCCCATTGATCGGGTCTTCTGATGATCCAGCGCGGCAGTCGGGATAAGTGGGGTCACTGGTAGGTCTCTACCCAGCCTAGACTAAACAGTTTAGGATATGTAGGTAATTATCAACAGCAGGTTACAATGAAGAGGCTATGCATCAGAATAGGTAAAGCAGCAGCAGCAGCAATTCTAATGCAAGCATGGGAAATTAGAATGGGCGATATCGGTATGCTCAAGGGAGGGGCTTGCCTGGTTGCTCGGCGGCAAGGGCAAGGTCGTCTATGGTGTCTTCGGGATCCGGAGCTGCGTCGGTCTCGGGGACGACGTCAGGGTCGGGGGCTATCGAGAGAGAAGAGGGGGAGGAAACAGTATAAATATATAGCAAACATGAGCATGACAAATACGATACACGGTGCTAGGGGTAGTCTAACGCAGCATCACACGTAACAGACGGAGCGGGAGAATATCTGAAGATATTTCCCGGGTCTTTGGAATTATCGGACAGAGGATAAGAGGGGAATGGTTGCAAGTTCGGATAGTTAGGGACGCGTGACGGGCGAACGGACCGCGCATTCAGATTCATCTCGTCGTTCTGAGCAACTTTCATGTAGAAAGTATTTTCATCGGAGTTACGGTTTAAAAGATATGATTTTCTAAAGTTTAAACAATATTCTGAAATTACAGATTTATTATTAATTCGAATTATCCAGAACAGTAGCAGGGTGACGTCAGCATGACGCATGGATGACATCAGCAGTCAACAGGGGGCCGGCCAGGTCAAACCTGATATGTGGGGCCCACATGTCAGTGACTCAGTTAACTAAACAGAGTTAGCTTAATCTATTTAAACTAATTAGCAGGCGGGGCCCAGCAGTCAGTGGGTAATTAGTGTTTTAAATCACTAATTAATTTTATTAACGGATTATTTATTTAATAAAACGTTTTACCGAGCGGGACCCACATGTCATAGACACAGGGCCCGCCCAGTCAGCGTGGACTAGGTCAACGGGACCCAGTGGGGCCCAGAGTTAGTGGCTGGGCCGTGGGGCCCGCGGCGCCACGTCGGACCGGCCGCCGGAGTCACGCCGGAGTGCCCAGACGCGGTGGCGAGCTCCGGCGAGCTCGGGTTTCGCCCTCAGGGCGTCTCCGGGGCCGTGGCTTGGCCCGTTCGAACGGGCGGCGAGCGCCGCGTCACGTGGTGGTGTTGGCGTGGTTGGGGGCCGCCGGGAACGGCGCCGGCGATGACCGCAGCGGCAATGGCGTTCGGGTGGTGCACGGGGTCGGCGCTACGGCGCGCTAGCGAGCGAAAGGAGAAGCTAGGTGTGGCCTGCGCGATGCGGGGAGCACGATGCGCACGGGCCCGAGGCCGTTTGGTCACCGGAACGGCACCGGCGAGGAGCTAGGCGGCGGTGCGTTCGGGCGAAAGAGGGGCGACGCGTACGGGCACGAAGAGCGCGCGGGGAGAGGGGGAGGGGGACGAGGTGCTCACAGCGAGTCTGTAGGTGAGCTTAGCGTGCGCGGGGAGGGCTCGGAGTGGCCGGAGTCGGCGATGGCGTGCGGCGGCCGAAGGTGGAAGATGACGGCGCCGGCGACGCAGCGACGCGTTCTAGCTCGTGGGGCTTGGGGGAGAGGCGTAGTCGACGGAGGCGAACCATGCGGGCACGGTCACGCGATGAGGCAGAGGCGGTGGCCGCGCGTGCTACGGCGGCGGTGCCATGGCTGCGCACTGGAGAGAGAGGAGAGGTGGTGTCCAGGGGAGAGTGAGGCGAGGGAGAGCCAGGGGGTCCGGGGTGCTGCTCATATACGCGGCAGTCGCGGCGACGCGCTGTCGACCGCGAGGGAGGGGGGGCCTGGGCGTGCGCGCGTGCGTGCGCCAGGTGCTCGACAGCGAGCCCCGGGCGTGAGCAGTACGAAGAGGACGAGCGAGTTGGGCTGGGCCGGCCACTGCGCTGACTTAGGCGCAGCACAGTGGGTCCTTTTCTTTTTCTTCTTTTCTTTTCTGTTTTCTCTTTTTAGTTTCTGTTTTGACTTTTGTTTTGAATTCAAAATACTTTTGTAAAATATGAAACTAGCCCAAATAAATATGGTGCATTATTAGTCACTGCTAGAAACTGGTTTGGCGTCCATATCTTTTTGGTTTGGATTTTATTTAATTGAAAAGGGGTTGAATAGTGCTATGTTGCTGCTGTTTCTTGTTGTTCGAGTCCTTTTACAATTCCAACTAATGTTGCAATCATTTTTATAAATGCTAGGGGAATATTTGCAACAAGATGCACATTTTAGTTTTCCAGTTTGAACAACTTTTATTTTCCACTTTAATTTAATTTGAATTTGAGTTAGAAGTTGAAATGCTTTATGGTGCAAATGATGATCATGCACTGTTAATCATGCTGACTTGGCATAATCAAAAGTGGTGGTTACTGTAGTTAACCACTGGGGGTGTTACAAATCTCCTCTACTAACAAGAATTCTCGTCCCGAGAATTAAGAAGTAGAAGGAAAAAGTTCGGGGTATTCCTTGCGAAGATGATCCTCGCGTTCCCAAGTGGCTTCATCTTCAGTATGATTTGACCACTGCACTTTCAGGAACTTGGTAACCTTCTGACGGGTCCGACGTTCAGCTTCATCGAGGATGCGGATCGGATGCTCCTTATAAGATAGATCATCATGCAATTCGAGCATCTCGTGATCCACTGCTCGGTGCGGAGATTCCTTGAAGCATTTACGAAGTTGCGACACATGGAAGACGTCGTGGATATGAGAGAATTGCGGCGGCAAATCCAATTTATACGCCACTTGACCACGTCTTGCAACAATGCGGAAAGGACCAATGTAGCGCGGAGCTAGCTTGCCCTTGATTCCAAAACGGTGAGTGCCTTTCATCGGGGTGACTCGCAGATAAGCCTGATCACCAGGTTGATAAGTCAAACCCCATCGTTTGCGATCATAGTTGCTCTTCTGGCGGTCCTGAGCCGCCTTGAGATTTTCACGGACGACACGGACTTGTTCTTCGGCGTGTTGAATAATATCCGGACCCACGAGCGGTCGTTCCCCAGTTTCTAACCAATTCAGAGGGGTTCGACACTTACGTCCATAGAGAACTTCAAAGGGGGCCATTTTCAAGCTGGCTTGATAGCTGTTGTTATAGGAGAACTCGGCATATGGAAGAGATTCTTCCCACTTCTTGCCGAAAGAAACAACACAAGCTCGTAGCATGTCTTCAAGCACTTGATTAACTCGTTCAACTTGGCCTTGGGATTGAGGATGATAAGCTGAACTCCAGGTAATATGAGTTCCCATAGCCTTTTGGAAACTTTCCCAGAAATGACCAGTGAATATGCTGCCACGGTCTGAACTGATCTCTTTCGGAATACCGTGGAGTGAAACAATTCTGGAGATATATAACTCTGCTAACTGACTAGCAGTGATCGTCTCCTTGACAGGCAGAAAGTGTGCAACTTTGGAGAGTTGGTCGACGACGACAAGAATAGCATCGTGACCCTTCTGTGACCTGGGAAGTCCTGTAACGAAATCCATCTGAACCTTATCCCATTTCCATAAAGGAATAGGAAGTGGTTGCAGAATTCCAGCAGGCTTCTGATGTTCTGCTTTAACGCGTCGACACACATCACATTCAGCAACATATCGAGCATTGTCTTGCTTCATTCTAGACCACCAGTACCTTTGACGGAGATCACGATACATCTTGGTGCTACCCGGATGAATAGACAGCGGGGTATCATGTGCCTCCTTCATGACTTTGTCAGTCATAAGCTCGAAGCGAGGTACGACAATGCGGTCTCTGAAATACAAGGTTCCATCTTCAGACAGCGAGAAATCCCTGTACTTTACAAGGTGAAGGTCTTTCTTCATCAAATCAATTTCAGCATCTTTAGCTTGCGCATTCTTAACAGCTTTCTCAAGGTCTGGTTCAACAACCAAGGTTTTTAGGTATCCTTGGGGAACTATCTCGAGATTTAGCTTTCGAAGCTCTTCATACAGAAGTGGTTGCTGTAGCTGAACCTCAAGTTCGCAGCAATAGGATTTGCGGCTCAACGCATCAGCCATCACATTAGCCTTGCCAGGGGTATAAGAAATACCCAAATCATAGTCCGCAATGGTCTCCATCCATCTTTGCTGACGGAGGTTTAGAGAAGGTTGAGTGAACAAGTACTTCAGGCTTTTATGATCCGTGTATATCTCACAACGATTACCGAGGAGGTAATGTCGCCATAACTGTAGTGCATAGATGACAGCAGCTAGTTCTAGATCATGTACCGGATAATTCTCTTCATGTGGGCGCAACTGACGAGAGCCATAAGCAATCACTTTACGCTCTTGCATTAGGACACAGCCTAATCCTTCACGGGATGCATCACAATAGATCACAAAGTCTTTGCGGGTATCTGGAGGAGATAGTACTGGGGCAGATGTTAGCTTGTCTTTGAGTGTTTGAAAACTTTCCTGACATTTTTCTGCCCATTCAAACTTAACGCCCTTGTGAAGCATATCAGTCAAAGGCTTAGCAATCTTTGAGAAATTCTCGACAAAACGACGGCAATAGCTTGCGAGGCCGAGAAAACTTCTGACTTGCTTGACATTCTTGGGAGGAGTCCAGTCAAGAATAGCCTGAACTCGTTCTGGGTTAACGGCAATGCCATCTTCGGAAATCACATGACCAAGATATGTCACTTCAGATAACCAGAACTCGCATTTGGAGTATTTGGCATACAACTGGTGCTCTCGGAGTCTTTCCAGTACTAGACGGAGGTGTTCGGCATGTTCTTTCTTATTCTTCGAATAAACCAAAATATCATCCAGATATACCACGACGAATTTATCGAGGTAATCCATGAAGATATAATTCATCAATCGGGAGAATGTGGCTGGAGCATTTGTTAAGCCAAATGACATTACAGTGTACTCATAAGAACCATAGCGAGTAACAAATGCAGTCTTCGGAATATCCTCTTCACGAACACGGATCTGATGGTAACCCAACCTCAAATCAAGTTTAGAGAATACCGATGATCCAGTAAGTTGATCATACAAATCATTGATCCGAGGAAGCGGATATTTATTCTGAATGGTGGCTTGGTTAATGGGCCGATAATCCTGAACCAATCGGTTAGTTCCATCCTTCTTCTTAACGAAGAGTGAAGGTGCTCCCCAAGCAGAGGAACTGGGGCGGATGAAACCTTTCTTAAGTGACGTGTCGATTTCTTCCATAAGTTCCAAAAGGTGATGCGGAGGCATCTTATAAGGTCGCTTCGCAATAGGAGTTGTGCCAGGCTTCAAGTCGATGACAAACTCAACAGCTCTGGCAGGGGGAATTCCTGGAAGTTCTTCTGGAAAGACATCTTGAAAATCGCGAACAACGGGAACGTTCTCGATGCCTTCAAGCGGTGAAGCATTCAATGCATTCAGAACATATATCTGGCTCTCAGCATCCTGAGCTATTCGGGCTGAGTATTTGACTGTCTGGCCAGAAGGGTGAGTGAGCTGGACTGTCTTAGTAGTGCAATCAATCAAAGCATTATGGGCAGTCAACCAGTCCATACCGAGAATGATGTCTATGTCGGAAGGTCCAAGAGCAATAAGGGAAGCAGAGAACATCAACCCTTCAATTTTGATCTGATTGTTGTGACTTACCATCTTGGTTTGCCACCTGGAACGGGGGGTGATAATCTCTAACGGTGTGGGTAACAGCTCTAGATGTAGCTCATGCCGCTGAGCAAATTGTTGAGACACAAAGGAATGTGATGCTCCTGAGTCGAAAAGGACAGAAGCTGCAACTGAATTAATCGGGAGGGTACCCATCACAATGGTTGGTTCTTTCTGAGCTTCTTCTGTATTGACATGGTTAGCATGGCCCAGTATAACAGCAGAAGGTTTGGCATTGGGATTCCTGGGCTGACGAGCTCGGGCATCTCGATTTTGGTTCGGACGGCAATTGGTAGCACGGTGCCCTGGTTGACCACACTTGAAGCAATTCCGATCATTATGGGGAGGAGCTACAGCAGTGGACTGTCCGCCCTGAGTCACTAGCTGTCTCGGCGGCGGAGGCAGGCGGGGTGCAACATAAGACGGCCTTGGTGTTGGAGCAGGTCGGTGATGAACATTGTGCGGGATCCACACTCGACGTTTCTGAATAGGCTAACCCGAGGATGAGCCAGCTTCATGAGTGCGCTTGAGCGACTCCTGGCATTCAGTCAGAGCTGTTTCAATTTGAAAAGATTTGCTGATAAGCGTTGCGAAGTCTGTGCAATCAAAGACTGCAAGTGCGAGTTTTATGTCAGTACGGAGTCCTTCACGGAATTTATCCTGCTTACGGGCGTCAGTGCAGACGTCATCTTCAGCATAGCGGGACAATTCAAGAAATTTCCTCTGATATTCATCCACAGTCATTGTGCCCTGGGTAAGTTTGCGGAATTCCTGCTTCTTCTGGTCCATCAGACCTTGAGGAATGTACTGTGCACGAAAAGCTGTCTGAAATTCCTGCCAAGTGGTTACTGTTTCAGCAGGCAACGTACCCTTGTGGCTTTCCCACCATTGAGCCGCTGGGCCCTTTAGGTGGAATGTCGCAAAGGTGACATAACTGGCAGGGGCAACATTAGCTGACTCCATTTCAAACAGGATGTCACGAAGCCAATCATCAGCATCCATAGGATTGGTGGAGTTGCGGAAAACGGACGGGTTGAGGTGCACAAATTCTGGCAGCGAGATCGGTCCAGGCTCCTGACAAGCCTCATTGCGTTCCAAACGTCTTACCAGACTCTCGTTGAGCTGACGGTTCAATTCAAACTCCTGCATCATTGCGGCAATATAGGGTGGAGGTGGAGGATCGTCAGCCATCCTGCCAAAACAACAGGGGCAATTTAGCTAGTAACTTGCAGGTGTATGGAATTATTTATGAAGTAACACGCACAACAGAAGGAAGTGCAATAGATACTTCATCATATTCGCACCAGACATTCAAAGCCACACATAGCCTCGGTTAGCATCCGGCATTACGACAGTTGAAAAGGGAAGGGCTAGACATCTAGGCGGCGCGCAGGTACGCGATATGGGAGTACACAACGAGACATAGCAAAGGCTAGATCCACGTCGGAGAAAACTGTTGGAGCGAGGAATCTGCACGTGACAACACAGGGTGCCCTCGATAAAAGGATCCTGTAAGCAGAACCTGGCCCACAATCTTGAAGCAAGGGGGGAATATTTCCAGAACTCCGGGTGGATGTGATCACGAGAACCTAATGCTGGAGTTAGTAAACTTTTGTTAACCCGAAAGGAAGAGAGATCAGAGTCCAGAGTAAAGGTCGAGGAGTAAAAGATCCTAATACCACCCAATTGGCGACGTGGGCCCGTAAGCCACACAGCCAAGTTAGTAAAAAGTTTTTCGGTTTCTAGACTCAACTTCGGCCAAGGAGTTGGAAAGGGGGGCTCCTACAGGCAGTCGGCTCTGATACCAACTTGTGACGCCCCCGGCCCGATCGTGCACTATTCATACATGCAAATGCACACGATCAAGCCTAAGGACTCACGGGAAGATATCACAACACAACTCTAAAACACAAATAAAGTCATACAAGCTTTATATTACAAGCCAGGGCCTCGAGGGCTCGAATACATAAGCTTGCGAACAAGCGTCAGCGGAAGCATCAGATATCTGAGTACAGATATAAAAGAAAGTACAGAAAGGCCTTTAGAAAGGCGGGGCAAAATAAAACACTACGATCGAAAGGCGAAGGCCTCCTGCCTGGGACCCTCCGATCCTACTCCTGGTCGTCAGTCAACTCGTAGTAGTATCCATCCTCTGGGTAGTAGTAGTAGCGATCGTCGGGGCATCTGTCTCAGGGGCTCCGTCCTCTGGTCACGTCAAACTGATATGGGGAGAAAAAGGAAAACAAAGCAACCGTGAGTACTCAGAAGTACTCAGCAAGCAAGGATCTACACTACATATGCAACATTATCAAGGGGAGGCTGTATATGTGGACTGGGCTGCAGAAAGGCCAGAATAGAGAGAAGGCCTAGTCCTATCGAAGACTAGCATCTTCAGCGGTCTTGCAGCAGTAGAAGAGAGTAGAACAATACCATATAATGTAGCAGTAATAATATCAACCTCATCCTGAGATCCTTTCTCGACTCCCTGCGAGAAAGCAATCCCAGAGCCATAACGTCTTCAAACCTCGTCCTGAGATCCCTTCTCGACTCCCTGCGAGAAGCAATCCCAGAGCCATATATACAGGTCTCATCACAGGTATCCAGTTCTAAATTGTATCAATCAGGATACAACTCCGAGTGTCCTTTACCGTAGGACCGGCTATCGATAGAAATGTTCTTCCCTGCAGGGGTGCACCAACTTACCCAACACGCTCGATTAACTTCGGCCGGACACACTTTCCTGGGTCATGCCCGGCCTCGGCCAAACGACACATCGCAACCCTACCTACAGCTCAACAGAGAGGTCCCCGTCGGTCTATATCCTAAGCGCTCAGGGGTCATGGGCCATCGCCCTGTGCACTCCGGGTCGGTGTGTGCAGGGTCGGGACGAGCACCACCTCAGTCCTGGATGGTACTGGCCCGGCCCGGCCACGAGGCTGAACTGGACGTCTGACAGAGCTTTCGGCTGATGCATACGATGCAGAACGCCCATACTATGCCCACGTGATGGTTAGTGCTATCAGACCAGAGGTCTGCTCGGATCAAATATCCAAATCGTTAGGACTAGGGCTTGCGGTAACGAGCAGAGACTCACGAAAGATGTGACCCTGTCGCCCCGTCTCGAGGACTTGCGGCAAGGGTTAAGAATGCCCGGCCGCGCCTCGTATTCACCACTCGGGCACCACACTGGCAACCCGCCTTCACATCACACGCGGGTACCCCTCAGGGTCGACCCGCCTTTCCAAGTAACATTGTAAGGTCCAAGTATCCGTGTGTCCATAACATCAGGGAATCCGAGGTATCACCCTCATTGAATTCCCACTCGATGTATCCGTCAAGGTGAACTAGGAGGAATCACCCTCACTGGGTCCACACTTGAGGTGTTGTAGGACAGCGTCGTTATCGGAAGCGGTGAAGGAGGAATCACCCTCGATGACCACGACCGAATAGCTACTCTACAGAGTTAACATCAGAAGTGCTACAAGAGGTTTCACCCTCGGCACTCGATAGTAACGCTGCAGTGTCGTTACAACTAAGGGGGGTGATGTGCGGTGTCGGGTCCTGGTCTTCAATCCCATTGATCGGGTCTTCTGACGATCCAGCGTGGCAGTCGGGATAAGTGGGGTCACTGGTAGGTCTCTACCCAGCCTAGACTAAAGAGTTTAGGATATGTAGGTAATTATCAACAGCAGGTTACAATGAACAGGCTATGCATCAGAATAGGTAAAGCAGCAGCAGCAGCAATTCTAATGCAAGCATGGGAAATTAGAATGGGCGATATCGGTATGCTCAAGGGAGGGGCTTGCCTGGTTGCTCGGCGGCAAGGGCAAGGTCGTCTATGGTGTCTTCGGGATCCGGAGCTGCGTCGGTCTCGGGGACGACGTCAGGGTCGGGGGCTATCGAGAGAGAAGAGGGGGAGGAAACAGTATAAATATATAGGAAACATGAGCATGACAAATACGACACACGGTGCTAGGGGTAGTCTAACGCAGCATCAAACGTAACAGACGGAGCGGGAGAATATCTGAAGATATTTCCCGGGTCGTTGGAATTATCGGACAGAGGATAAGAGGGGAACGGTTGCAAGTTCGGATAGTTAGGGACGCGTGACGGGCGAACGGACCGTGTATTCAGATTCGTCTCGTCGTTCTGAGCAACTTTCATGTAGAAAGTATTTTCATCGGAGTTACGGTTTAAAAGATATGATTTTCTAAAGTTTAAACAATATTCTGAAATTACAGATTTATTATTAATTCGAATTATCCAGAACAGTAGCAGGGTGACGTCAGCATGACGCATGGATGACGTCAGCAGTCAACAGGGGGCCGGCCAGGTCAAACCTGATATGTGGGGCCCACATGTCAGTGACTCAGTTAACTAAACAGAGTTAGCGTAATCTATTTAAACTAATTAGCAGGCGGGGCCCAGCAGTCAGTGGGTAATTAGTGTTTTAAATCACTAATTAATTTTATTAACGGATTATTTATTTAATAAAACGTTTTACCGAGCGGGACCCACATGTCATAGACACAGGGCCCGCCCAGTCAGCGTGGACTAGGTCAACGGGACCCAGTGGGGCCTAGAGTCAGTGGCTGGGCCGTGGGGCCCGCGGCGCCACGTCGGACCGGCCGCCGGAGTCGCGCCGGAGTGCCCAGACGCGGTGGCGAGCTCCGGCGAGCTCGGGTTTCGCCCTCAGGGCGTCTCCGGGGCCGTGGCTTGGCCCGTTCGAACGGGCGGCGAGCGCCGCGTCACGTGGTGGTGTTGGCGTGGTTGGGGGCCGCCGGGAACGGCGCCGGCGATGACCGCAGCGGCGATGGCGTTCGGGTGGTGCACGGGGTCGGCGCTACGGCGCGCTAGCGAGCGAAAGGAGAAGCTAGGTGTGGCCTGCGCGATGCGGGGAGCACGATGCGCACAGGCCCGAGGCCGTTTGGTCACCGGAACGGCACCGGCGACGAGCTAGGCGGCGGTGCGTTTGGGCGAAAGAGGGGCGACGCGTACGGGCACGAAGAGCGCGCGGGGAGAGGGGGAGGGGGACGAGGTGCTCACAGCGAGTCTGTAGGTGAGCTTAGCGTGCGCGGGGAGGGCTCGGAGTGGCCGGAGTCGGCGATGGCGTGCGGCGGCCGAAGGTGGAAGATGACGGCGCCGGCGACGCAGCGACGCGTTCTAGCTCGTGGGGCTCGGGGGAGAGGCGTAGTCGACGGAGGCGAACCATGCGGGCACGGTCACGCGACGAGGCAGAGGCGGTGGCCGCGCGTGCTACGGCGGCGGTGCCATGGCTGCGCACTGGAGAGAGAGGAGAGGTGGTGTCCAGGGGAGAGTGAGGCGAGGGAGAGCCAGGGGGTCCGGGGTGCTGCTCATATACGCGGCAGTCGCGGCGACGCGCTGTCGACTGCGAGGGAGGGGGGGCCTGGGCGTGCGCGCGTGCATGCACCAGGTGCTCGACAGCGAGCCCCGGGCGTGAGCAGTACGAAGAGGACGAGCGAGTTGGGCTGGGCCGGCCACTGCGCTGACTTAGGCCCAGCACAGTGGGTCCTTTTCTTTTTCTTCTTTTCTTTTCTGTTTTCTCTTTTTAGTTTCTGTTTTGACTTTTGTTTTGAATTCAAAATACTTTTGTAAAATATGAAACTAGCCCAAATAAATATGGTGCATTATTAGTCACTGCTAGAAACTGGTTTGGCGTCCATATCTTTTTGGTTTGGATTTTATTTAATTGAAAAGGGGTTGAATAGTGCTATGTTGCTGCTGTTTCTTGTTGTTCGAGTCCTTTTACAATTCCAACTAATGTTGCAATCATTTTTATAAATGCTAGGGGAATATTTGCAACAAGATGCACATTTTAGTTTTCCAGTTTGAACAACTTTTATTTTCCACTTTAATTTAATTTGAATTTGAGTTAGAAGTTGAAATGCATTATGGTGCAAATGATGATCATGCACTGTTAATCATGCTGACTTGGCATAATCAAAAGGGGTGGTTACTGTAGTTAACCACTGCGGGTGTTACAACAGGTATCCAGTTCTAATTGTATCGATCGGGATACAACTCCGAGTGTCCTTTACCGTAGGACCGGCTATCGATAGAAGTTTTCTTCCCTGCAGGGGTGCACCAACTTACCCATCACGCTCGCTTAACTCCGGCCGGACACACTTTCCTGGGTCATGACTGGCCTCGGCCAAACAACACACCGCAACCCTACCTACAGCTCAGCAGAGAGGTCCCTGTCGGTCTACATCCTAAGCGCAAGGGGGTCTTTGGCCATCGCCCCTCGCCCTCCGGGTCGGTGCGAGCAGGGTGAAGCCAGGCACCAGGAGGGTGCCGGTCCGTCCGTGCCGCGATGCTGAACTGGACGTCTGACAGAGCTTTCGGCTGATGCATACGATGCAGAACACCCATACTATGCCCACGTGATGGTTAGTGCTATCAGACCAGAGGCCTACTCGGATCAAATATCCAAATCGTAAGTGGTCTAGGGGCTTGCGGAAAACGAGCAGAGACTCATGAAAGATGTGACCACGTCGCCCCGTCTCGAGGACTTGCGGCAAGGGCCATGAATGCCTGGCCGCGCCTCGTATTCAACACTCGGGCACCACACAGGCACCCGTCTTCACAACACTCGCCTCTCAGGCGCACGCGGGTACCCCTCAGGGCCGACCCGCCTTTCTAAGTAATAGTGTAAAGTCCAAGTATCCGTGTGTCCATAACATCAAGGGAGTTCGAGGTATCACCCTTGATGGATACCCACTTGATGTAACTGCCAAGGTGAACGTAGGAGGAATCACCCTCGATGAGTTCACACTTGATGTGTTGCACGACAGGGTCGTATCGGAAGTGGAGAAGGAGGAATCACCCTTGATGACCACGACCAAATAGCTACTCTACAGAGTTAACATCAGAAGTGCTACAAGAGGTTTCACCCTCGGCACTCGATAGTAACGCTGCAGTGTCGTTACAACTAAAGGGGGGGGGGGGGTGATGTGCGGTGTCAGGACCTGGTCTTCAATCCCGTTGATCGGGTCTTCTAATAATCCAGCGGGGCAACAAGGATCAAAGTGGGGTTCTCTAGTGGGTCTCTACCCAGCCTATACTAAGCAGGTAAGGTATCAATAGCAGGTTACAATAAACAGGTTATGCATCAGAATAGGTAAAGCAGTAGCAGCAGCAATTTCTAATGAAAGCACGAGAAAATAGAATGGGCGATATCGGGATGAACAAAGGGGGGGGGCTTGCCTGGTTGCTCGGCGGCAAGGGCAAGGTCGTCAATGGTGTCTTCGTTCTCCGGAGCTGCGGCGGTACCGGGAACTGCGTCGGGGTCTAACGAGAGAGAAGAGGGGGAGGAAACAGTATAAATACACAGCAAATATGAGCAACACAATGTACTACATGACAATATGCAGTGCCGGGTGTGTCCTAACATATGGTTGCACGTTACCGAGGAAGGAGGAATCCATCCGGGAATGTTTTCCCGGTTCCGGACATTTGTCAGACAGATGACCGGAGTGGAACGGTTCCATGTTCGGGTAGTTAGGGACGTGTGGCGGACAAACGAACCGCGTATTCGGATTCGTCTCGTCGTTCTGAGCAACTTTCATGTACAAAATATTTTCATCGGAGTTACGGATTAAAAGATATGATTTTCTAAAGTTTTTATTAATTTCTGGAATTTATTTAATTATTTAAATTCGAATTATCCGAAACAGTGCAGAGTGACGTCATCGTGATGTGTTGCTGACGTCAGCAGACAACAGTGGATTTGACTGGGTCAAACTGACATGGGGGTCCCACATGTCATTGACATAGTGTTAAACCAGGATTAATTTTAATCTAATCTAAACTAATCAGTGGGTGGACCCACACGTCAGTGTCTAAACTAACTAACAATTAATTAACTTAATCATTTTAATTAGCTGTTAATTAACAGGGCCGTGGGAGCCACTAGTCACACCAGTTGACCAGGTCAACGGTCAACAGTGGCCCCACGGGCCCACATGTCAGCGGCCCAGGGGGGCCCGGGGAGGTCCACATGGCGGCCACGTCGGCCAGACCCACCGGAACCACCCCGGCGCGTGCCAGAGACGACGGCAGAGCGCCGGCGAGCGGTGGGATCGAGCTGTGGTGCGCCGTTTGGCGTGCGGCCGGGCGCGTTCGAACCGCACGTGTGCCGTGCGTCGAACGGTGGTGGTGGCGGGGCAATGGTGACCGGAAAAGGTGCCGGCGACGAGCGTGGCGGAGATGTGCTCCGGTGAGTGGTGCGGGTGGTGCTTCGAGGGGGTTTTTGCGCGCGCCAACTACGCCATTTGAACCAGTGATCGACGCGGTGACGAACGGAGCAAAAGCGAGGCTGAAACGTCGAGCGAGGCGACCGGACGGAGCAGCGCCGCGGCGGCCGGAGCGGTCACACGCGGCGAGGCAGCCACGGCGAGCGGGCGAGCCAGAAGAGGAGCAGAGGAGGGAGGGGATCCTCACAGTGAGCGTAGCCGTTCACGTGGGCTCGGGGGAGGCGTGGTGCGGCCGGAGTCGGAGGAGAACGGCGGCGGCGATCCGAGGAAGGGGACGACGCAGGTGCGGCGTAGGAGGGCCTCCCGGTCGAGCTTGTGCGTGCAGTCGAAGGAGTCGAGCTCCACGGAGCTCCTGGAGGCGATCTCAAGCGAGGGGGATGTCGGTGGCGGCGTCCATGGCGACGGCAGTGGCGGGCGTGTTCGGTGGCACGGGGTGGACGAGACAGAGAGGGAGAAGAGGGGAGCTAGTAAACTCTTTTGTAAACTTATTTGAAATAGGCTATAAAGACAGTTCAACTCTATTGTAAAATTATTTGAACTAGCTTATAGAGCTTGTTCAACTCTAGTGTAAAATTATTTGAACTAGCTTATAGAGCTAGTTCAACTCTGGTGTAACATTATTTGTACTAGGCTATAGATCTAGTTCAACTCTAGTGTAAAATTATTTGTACTAGGCTATAGAGCTAGTTCAACTCTCGTGTAAAATTATTTGAACTAGTTTATAGAGCTAGTTCAACTCTAGTGTAAAATTATTTGTACTAGGCTATAGAGCTAGTTCAACTCTAGTGAAAAATTATTTGAACTGGCTTACAGAGCTAGTTCAACTATAGTGTAAAATTATTTGTACTGGGCTATAGAGCTAGTTCAATTCAAGTGTAAAATTATTGGTACTAGTTTATAGAGCTAGTTAAACTCTAGTGTAAAATTATGTACAAGATTATAGAACTAGTTCAATTCTTGGGTAAAATTATTTGAACTATTCTATAGAGCTAGTTTGTAACACCCCCAGCGGTTAACTACAGTAATCACCCTTTTGATTATGCCATGTCATCATGATCAACAGTGCTTAATCATCATTAGTATCATATCTCTTTTCAAATTCAAATTCGAATGGAAATTAAATTGAAAGTGGAAAATAAAAGTTGCTCAACATAGAAACTAAATTGTTCATTAAATGGCAAATATTCCAGAGACCATTCTAAAATTTTAACCAACGATTAATAAATTCATTAGGTGGCTCAAACATTATCAAAACAGATAGGATTAATGCATATTATTTATTATAAAATTTGTGGGAACTCAAATTGTCTCCAAACTAATTTTTGGAGTTAGGGTATAATGCACTGCTAATTTTGGGCTAGGTCACTTGTTTAGTAAAAATCATTTTGGGGCCTAATTATTTGGAAACCGGAAAAACAGAAAATAAATAAATAATAATAAAAAAAGGAAAAACAGAATCCCCCCCCCCAATTGGGCCTCGGCCCGGCAAGCCCTCGGGCCGCCAGGCCGCCCAGTCGCCCCCGTTATAACCCCCCATCCCCTCCCGGTCCGGTCCACCACCGAACCCTAGCGCTCATCCACCCCCCCCCCACGCGCGCGCTTGACCTGGATCGGCCCCGAGCCGATCCCCCTCGTCCTTCCCGCGCCATCGCCGCACGGCACTGCCCCGCGCCCGACCCAGCGCCCGCGACGCCGCCACCTCTCCCCGCCCTCGTCCCCACCGCCCGCTCCCCCTCCCCAACACCGCTTCCCCCCTCCCGCCCAGCCTCGACCCGGCCCGCGATGTAGCCGCCCCCCCCTCTCTTTCCTTTCCCCCTCGCCGCGGTCACCGCCCGCGCTCGTCGTGCCCCGCCGCATACCGCACCGTGCCCGCCGCGATCCCCGCCCTGCCTCCTCCTCTGCCGCCTCGCCACCCGCGCAGTCCCCCCCCCTCCCCCTGGCTCCTCCGGCCCCCTTCCGTCTCCCCCCTCCCAGACCGCCGCTGCCCTCCACGTCTCGCTCCGCTCTAACCTGCTCCCAATCCGTTCCCCCCTGCCACTTTCCACGTTCCTCTTCTTTCCCCCCCTTTTTCTCAAAGGTCTGCTCAATCGCTCCCAATCCCCCCCCCCCCCCCCCCGTGGCTCAGCCACTGACCAGTGGGGCCCTCCCCCTTGAAAATTTAAAAAAAAAGTAAAATAAAAATAAAATGAAATTTATTAAAATTAATAAATAAATAATTAACTAATTAATTAGTTAATTAATTAAGTTAATTAATCCTGATTAGGTTAATCTAAATTAGTTAATTAGTTTAATTAAATACTAATTAGTTAGTTAACACTAATTAACTAACCAGTCAATGACAAGTGGGTCCCACGTGTCAGCTGACTGCTGACGTCAGCATGATGTCATGCTGACGTCATCAATCACTGTTTCGGATAATGTTTAATTTAAATAATTAAATAAATTGCAGAAATTAATAAAAATTTTAGAAAATCATATAAAATAATCCGTAGCTCAGATCGAAAAACTTTGTACATGAAAGTTGCTCAGAACGACGAGACGAATTCGAATACGCGGTCCGTTTGTCCGTCACGCATCCCTAGCATAGCGAACTTGCAACCGTTCCTCTCCGGTCATCTATATGACAAATGTCCGAAACCGGGAAAACATTCCCGGATGGATTCCCCCTTCCTCGGTGACGTGCAACCATATGATAGGACACACCCGACACTGCGTATTGTCATATCATACTTTGTGTAGCACTTGTTTGCTGTGTATTTATACTGTTTCCTCCCCCTCTTCTCTCTCGATAGACCCCTGACACCGACGTCGTCCCCGAGACCGACGCAGCTCCGATGTCCGAAGACACCATTGACAACCTTGCCCTTGCCGCCGAGCAACCAGGCAAGCCCCTCCTTTGATCATCCCGATATCGCCCATTATATTTTCTCATGCTTGCATTAGAATTGCTGCTGCTACTGCTTTACCTATTCTGATGCATAGCCTGTTTATTGTAACCTGCTGTTGATAATTACCTGCATATCCTAAACTGTTTAGTCTAGGCTGGGTAGAGACCTATCAGTGACCCCACTTATCCCGACTGCCCCGCTGGATTAACCGAAGACCCGAACGACGGGATTGAAGACCAGACCCCGACACCGCACATCACCCCCCTTAGTTGTAACGACACTGCAGCCTTACTATCGAGTGCCGAGGGTGAAACCTCGTGTAGCACTTCTGATGTTAACTCTGTAGAGTAGCCATTCGGTCGTGGTCATCGAGGGTGATTCCTCCTTCACCGCTTCCTATAACGACGCCGTCGTACAACACCTCAAGTGTGAACCCAGCGAGGGTGATTCCTCCGAGTTCACCTTGACGGATACATCGTGTAGGAATCCAACGAGGGTGACACCTCGGATTCCCTGATGTTATGGACACACGGATAACTTTACACTGTTACTTGGAAGGCGGGTCGACCCTGAGGGGTACCCGCGTGTGAGGTGAAGACGGGTTGCCTGCATGGTGCCCGAGTGATGGATACGAGGCGTGGCCGGGCATTCTTGGCCCTTGCTGCAAGTCCGCGGGACGGGGCGACGGGGTCACATCTTTCGTGAGTCTCTGCTCGTAACCGCAACCCCCAAGGTACTAATGATTTGGATATGTGATCTGAGTGGGCCTCTGGCCCGATAGCACTAACCACCACGTGGGCATAGTATGGGCGTTCTGCATCGTATGCATCAGCCGAAAGCTCTGTCAGACGTCCAGTTCAGCATGGCGGCACGGTCGGATCGTGTCGGCCACCCGAGGTGATGCTAGTATCCACCCTGTGCGCAACGACCCGGAGGGTGAGGGGCGACGGCCAAGACCCCCTTGCGCTTAGGATGTAGACCGGCGGGGACCTCTCTGCTGAGTTGTAGGTAGGGTTGCGATGTGTCGTTTGGCCGAGGTCGGGCATGACCCGGAAAAGTGTGTCCGGCCGGAGTTAAGCGAGCGTGGTGGGTAAGTTGGTGCACCCCTGCAGGGAAGAACTAATCTATGCATAGCCGGATCCTCGGTAACGGACACTCGGAGTTGTATCCCGATCGATACAGCTAGAACTTGAGATGAGATATGGATACTATGGCTCTGGGATTGCTTTCTCACAGGGAGTCGAGAAGGGATCTCCGGACGAGGTTGATGACTGTATGGCTCTGGGATTGCTTTCTCACAGGGAGTCGAGAAAGGATCTCTGGCTGAGGTTGAGACTTAATGATACTACTACTTTATACGGTACTAATCTACACTCTTCTAATGCTGCAAGACCGCTGAAGATGCTAGTCTTTGATAGGACTAGGCCTTCTCTCTATTCTGGCATTTCTGCAGCCCAGTCCACATATACAACCTTCCTTTGATAATGTTGCATATGTAGTGTAGATCCTTGCTTGCTGAGTACTTCTGAGTACTCACGGTTGCTTTGTTTTCCTTTCTCCCCATATCAGTTTGTCGTGACCAGAGGACGGAGCCCCTGAGACGGATGCCCCGTCGATCGCTACTACTACCCCGAGGATGGATGCTACTACGAGCTTGCCGTCGACCAGGAGTAGGATCGGAGGTTCCCAGGTAGGAGGCCTTGCGCCTTTCGATCGTAGTGTTTTCTTTTGCCCCGCCTTCTAAAGGGCCTTTCTGTGTTTTCCTTTATATCTGTATTGAGATATCTGATGCTTCCACTGACGCTTGTACGCAAGCTTTTGTATTCAAGCCCTCGAGGCCCCTGGCTTGTAATATAAAGCTTGTATGACTTTCCTTATATTTTAGAGTTGTGTTGTGATATCTTCCCGTGAGTCCTTAGGCTTGATCGTGTGCATTTGCCTGTATGATTAGTGCACGATTGGGCCGGGGGCGTCACAAGTTGGTATCAGAGCCGACTGACTGTAGGAACCCCCTTTCCAACTCCTTGGCCGAAGTAGAGTCTAGTAACCGAAAACTGTTTTACTAACTTGGCTGTGTGGCTTACGGGCCCATGTCGCCAATTGGGTGGTATTAGGATCTTTTACTCCTCGACCTTTACTCTGGGACTCTGATCTCTTCTCTATTCGGGTTAAATTTTTACTAACTCCAACATTAGGTTCTCGTGATCACATCCACCCGGTGTTCTGAAATAATCCCCCCTTGCTCCAAGATTGTGGACCAGGTTCTGCTTGCAGGATCCTTTTATCGAGGGCACCCTGTGTTGTCACTTGCAGATTCCTCGCTCCAACAGTTTTCTCCGACGTTGATGTAGCCTTTGCTATGTCTCGCCGTGTACTTCCCTACCGCGTGCCTGCGCGCCGTCTAGATGTCTAGCCTTCCCCTTTCAATTGTCGTAAAGCCGGATACTAACCAAGGCTATGTGTGGCTTTGAATGTCTGGTGCGAATATGATGAAGTATCTATTGCACTTCCTTCTGTTGTGCGTGTTACTTCATGAATAATTCCATACACCTGCAATTTACTAGCTAAATTGCCCCTGTTGATTTGGCAGGATGGCTGACGATCCTCCACCTCCACCCTATATTGCCGCAATGATGCAGCAGTTTGAATTGAACCGTCAGGTTATGACTGGGATATTGGCTTAGTTTCCAAACCAGAATGCTCATCAACAACCTACCCCAATAACTCTGCCAGAATTCGTGCGCCTCAATCCGTCCACCTTTCGTAGCTCGACTGATCCAATGGATGCTGATGATTGGCTCCGTGACATTGCCTTCCAGATGAAGTCGGCAAATGTTATCCCTGACAGTTATGTCACCTATGCGACGTATCACCTGAGGGGATCAGCTGCTCAATGGTGGGAAAGCCACAAGGGTATCTTGCCTGCTGAAACAATAACCACTTGGCAGGAATTTCAGTCAACTTTTCGTGCACGATACGTTCCTCAAGGTCTGATGGACCAGAAGAAACAGGAGTTCCGCAAACTTACCCAGGGCACAATGACTGTGGATGAATATCAGAGGAAATTTCTCGAATTGTCCCGCTATGCTGAAGATGACGTCTGCACTGACGCCCGCAAGCAGGATAAATTCCGTGAAGGACTCCGTACTAACATAAAACTCGCACTTGTAGTCCATGATTGCACAGACTTCGCAACGCTTGTCAGCAAATCTTTCCAAGTTGAAACAGCTCTGACTGAATGTCAGGAGTCGCTCAAGCGCACTCATGGAGCTGGCTCATCCTCGGGTCAGCCTGTTCAGAAGCGTCGAGTGTGGATCCCGCACAATATACATCACCGACCTGTTCCAACACCAAGGCCGTCATATGTTGCACCTCGTCTGCCTTCACCGCCGAGACAGCTAACGGTTCATGATGGACCGCCTGATGCTATGGCTTTTCATCAGGACGCACCACGTCCTCCTGTTGGTCGCAAGAAAAGCTGTCGGAACCGTCGTCTCAGAAACTGTAATGCCAGGCCGTCTGCTATAGTTCGGGTCCATGTCAACCAAGTCAACATGGAAGAAGCTTGACAGGACCCCAGAATTGTGAGGGGCACCCTTCTAGTGAATTCAATCCCTGCTACAGTCCTCTTTGATTCTGGAGCATCGCACTCCTTCATGTCCGAAAGTTTTGCGCGAAGCCATGATATACCTTTCGAGGAGATGTCCACCCCATTAGTAATCCAGTCACCCGGGGCTAATTGGCAAACTGCCATGGTAAGCCACGGAAACCACATTGTGATTGGAGGATTGATGTTCCCCGTTTCACTCATTGCTCTCAAGACCTCCAACATGGACATTATTCTGGGTATGGACTGGTTGAAGCCCAATAAAGCTTTGATTGACTGTGCCACTGAAACAGTCCGCCTCACATACCCTTCTGGCCAGAAAGTACAATACTCAGCTCGAATAGCTCAGGATGCTGAGACTCAAATATATGTTCTGAATGCATTGAATGCCTCACCTCTTGAAGCCATCGAGAACGTTCCATTTGTTCGTGATTTTCAAGATGTATTTCCAGAAGAACTTCCAGGAATACCCCCTGCTAGAGCTGTTGAGTTTGTCATCGACTTGAAGCCCGGCACAACCCCTATTGCGAAGCGTCCTTATAAGATGCCTCCGCATCACCTTCTGGAACTTAAGGAAGAAATCGACACGTCACTTAAGAAAGGTTTCTTCCGCCCCAGTTCCTCTGCTTGGGGAGCACCTTCACTCTTCGTCAAGAAGAAGGATGGAACTAACCGATTGGTTCAGGATTATCGGCCCATTAACCAAGCCACCATTCAGAATAAATATCCGCTTCCTCGGATCAATGATTTGTATGATCAACTTGCAGGATCATCGGTGTTTTCTAAACTCGACTTGAGGTTGGGTTATCATCAGATCCGTGTTCGTGAAGAGGATATTCCCAAGACTGCATTTGTTACTCGCTATGGCTCTTATGAGTACACTGTCATGTCATTTGGCTTAACAAATGCTCCAGCCACATTCTGCCGTCTGATGAATTATATCTTCACGGATTACCTCAACAAGTTTGTCGTGGTGTATCTAGATGATATCCTGGTCTATTCTAAGAATAAGGAAGAACATGCTGAACACCTTCGTCTTGTACTGGAAAGGCTCCGAGAACACCAATTGTATGCCAAATACTCCAAATGTGAGTTCTGGTTATCTGATGTAACCTACCTTGGTCATGTGATTTCCAAAGATGGCATTGCTGTTAACCCAGAACGAGTTCAGGCTATTCTTGACTGGACTCCTCCGAAGAATGTCAAGCAAGTCAGAAGTTTTCTCGGCCTTGCAAGCTATTGCCGTCGGTTTGTTGAGAATTTTTCTAAGATCGCTAAGCTGTTGACTGATTTGCTTCACAAAGGTGTTAAGTTTGAATGGACAGACAAATGTCAGGAAAGTTTTCAAACACTCAAAGACAAGCTGACATCTGCCCCAGTACTTGCTCCACCGGATTCTCGCAAAGATTTTGTGATCTATTGTGACGCATCCCGTGAAGGATTAGGCTGTATCCTAATGCAAGAGCGTAAAGTGATTGCTTATGGCTCTCGTCAGTTGCGCCCACATGAAGAGAATTATCCGGTACATGATCTAGAACTAGCTGCTGTCATGTATGCACTGCAGCTGTTGCAACATTACCTCCTCGGTAATCGTTGCGAGATCTACACGGATCATAAAAGTCTGAAGTACTTGTTCACTCAACCATCTCTAAACCTCCGTCAGCAAAGATGGATGGAGGCCATTGCGGACTACGATTTGGGTATATCTTATACCCCTGGCAGGGCTAACGTGATGGCTGATGCCTTAAGCCGCAAGTCATATTGCGACAACCTCATGGTTAGGCGAGCTCAACCTCGTCTTTATGAAGAACTGTGCAAGCTGAATCTGCGTATTGTTCCACAGGGATCTCTTAATAACCTCGTGATACAACCAGATCTTGAGAAAGCTGTTAAGAATGCGCAAGCTAAGGATGCTGAAGTTGATCTGATGAAGGAAAATCTTCACCATGAAAAGTATAGGAATTTCTCGCTGTCTGAAGATGGAACCTTGTATTTCAGAAACCGCATTGTCGTACCTCGCTTCGAACTCATGACTGACAAGGTCATGAAGGAGGCACATGACACACCATTGTCTATTCATCCGGGTAGCACCAAAATGTATCGTGATCTCCGTCAAAGGTACTGGTGGTCAAAAATGAAGCAGGATATTGCTCGATATGTTGCTGAATGTGATGTGTGTCGTCGCGTTAAAGCAGAACATCAGAAGCCTGCTGGAATTCTGCAACCACTAACTATTCCTTTATGGAAATGGGATAAAGTGCAAATGGATTTCATTACAGGACTTCCCAGGTCACAGAAGGGTCACGATGCTATTCTTGTCGTCGTCGACCAACTCTCTAAGGTTGCACACTTTCTGCCTGTCAAAGAAACTATCACTGCTAGTCAGTTAGCAGAGTTGTATATCTCCAGAATTGTTTCACTCCACGGTATTCCGAAGGAGATCAGTTCGGACCGTGGCGGTCTTTTCACCTCAAAGTTCTGGGAAAGTTTCCAAGAAGCTATGGGAACTCATATCACCTGGAGTTCAGCTTATCACCCCCAATCCCAAGGCCAAGTCGAACGAGTAAATCAAGTGCTTGAAGACATGCTTCGAGCTTGTGTTATTTCTTTTGGCAAGAAGTGGGAAGAATCTCTTCCATATGCCGAGTTCTCTTATAACAACAGCTATCAAGCCAGCTTGAAAATGGCCCCCTTCGAAGTACTTTATGGACGTAAGTGTCGAACCCCTCTGAATTGGTCAGAAACTGGGGAACGACCGCTCGTGGGTCCGGATATTATTCAACACGCCGAAGAACAAGTCCGTATCGTTCGAGAAAATCTCAAGGCGGCTCAGGACCGTCAGAAAAGCAACTATGATCGCAAACGATGGGGTTTGACTTATCAACCTGGTGATCAAGCTTATCTGCGAGTCACTCCTATGAAAGGCACTCACCATTTCGGAATCAAGGGCAAGTTAGCTCCCCGCTACATTGGTCCTTTCCGCATTATCCACGATGTCTTCCATGTGTCGCAACTTCGTAAATGCTTCAAAGAATCTCCACACCGCGCAGTGGATCACGAGATGCTCGAATTGCATGATGATCTTTCTTATAAGGAGCATCCAATCCGCATTCTCGATGAAGCTGAACGTCGGACCCGTCAGAAGGTTACCAAGTTCCTCAAAGTGCAGTGGTCAAATCATACTGAAGATGAAGCCACTTGGGAACGCGAGGATAATCTTCGTGCGGAATACCCCGAACTTTTCCCTTCTACTTCTTAATTCTCGGGACGAGAATTCTTGTTAGTGGAGGAGACTTGTAACACCCCCAGTGGTTAACTACAGTAATCACCCTTTTGATTATGCCATGTCATCATGATCAACAGTGCTTAATCATCATTAGTATCATATCTCTTTTCAAATTCAAATTCGATTGGAAATTAAATTGAAAGTGGAAAATAAAAGTTGCTCAACATAGAAACTAAATTGTTCATTAAATGGCAAATATTCCAGAGACCATTCTAAAATTTTAACCAATGATTAATAAATTCATTAGGTGGCTCAAACATTATCAAAACAGATAGGATTAATGCATATTATTTATTATAAAATTTGTGGGAACTCAAATTGTCTCCAAACTAAATTATGGAGTTAGGGTATAATGCACTGCTAATTTTGGGCTAGGTCATCTGTTTAGTAAAAATCATTTTGGGGCCTAATTATTTGCAAACCAGAAAAACAGAAAATAAATAAATAAATAAAAAAAAAGGAAAAACAAAATCCCCCCCCAACTGGGCCTTGGCCCGGCAAGCCATCGGGCCGCCAGGCCGGCCCAGTCGCCCCCGTATAACCACCCTTCCCCCCGGTCCGGTCCACCACCGAACCCTAGCGCTCATCCCCTCCCCCACGCACGCGCTGGACCTGGATCGGCCCCGAGCCGATCCCCCTCGTCCTTCCCCGCCGGCCATCGCCGCACGGCACTGCCCCGCGCCCGACCCCAGCGCCCGACGCCGCCGCCTCCTCGCCCTCGTCGCTGGACCACGCCGCTCGCCCCTCCCCAACCAGCGCTTCCCCCCGTCGCCGCCCAGCCTCGACCCGGCCCTCGATGTGAGCCGCCCCCCCTCTCTTTCCTTTCCCCCTCGCCGCGGTCACCGCCCGCGCTCGCCGTGCCTCGCCGCGTACCGCACCGCGCCCCGCCGCGCTTAACTAGAGTGAAGTAACTTCTTTAGCCTAGTACAACTATTTTGTACCTAGAGTTGAACTAGCTCTATAAGATAGTTAAAATATATTACACAAGAGTTGAATTAGCTCTATAGCCTAGTACAAATAATTTTACATAGAGTTGAACTAGCTCTATAAGTAGTTCAAAGAATTTTTCACATAGTTGACTAGCTCTATAAGCTTGTTCAAATAAATTTTACATTAGTCGGACTAGCTCTATAAGCTTGTTTCAATATAATTTACACTAGAGTTGAACTGACTCTTCCCAGGGTACAAATAATTTTCACAATCTGAGTTTAACTACCTATTTAATCTATTTCAAATAAGTTTTTACATTACAGTCTTTGAACCTTAGCTCTATAGGCTAGTCAAATAATTTTAACACAAGAATGAACTAGTTTCTATCTAGTAAAATATAATGTTACACTAGAGTTGATACTAGCTCTATAACCCGATATTTACACTTCAGTTACTCAACTTATGCCTCAATTTTTTACACTAGAGTTGAACTAGCTTCTAGCCGTTAGCCTATTTAATACATTTACACTAAGTTTGAACTAGCTCTATAGCCGTCAATATATTTTTACCTAGAGTTGAACTACTTCTATAGCTAGTACAAATCAATTGTTACACGAGAGGTATTGAAATAGCTCTATAGCCAGTACAAAATAATTTTAAACAGTAGTTGAACTAGCTCTAATAGCTAGCTACATAATTTACACCAGAGTTTGAACTAGCTGCTATAAGCTGTTGCAAATAACTTTTACACTAGAGTTGAAATAGCTCTATAAGTAGTTCAAATATTTACAAAGAGTTGAATACTGATCTTTATAGCCTATTTAAAAAGTTTACCATATTGTAGTTATAATAGATATTTAAACTAGCTTGCTACTCTAAGCTAGTAAAATAAGTTCCTGGGTTCTATCTAACTAATTACTAGAGTTGAATTAGCTCTATAGCCTGAGTACAAATAATTTTACACTCAGTGTTGAAACTTGCTCTTAAGCTACGTTCCAATGATATTTACACTAGAGTTGAAAGCTCTATAGCCTAGTTAGAAATTAACTGTTTAACACTTTTAGCAGTTGAATATTACACGTTATGCTCTATAAGATAGTTAACAATAATTTGACATAGAGTTGAACTAGTCTATAAGCTAGTAAATATAATTTCACACTAGATTTGAAACTAGCTCTATAACTGTCAAATAATGTTACACTATAGTTGAACTGCTCTATAAGCGTTCAAATAATTTTACACTAGAGTTGAACTAGCCCTATAGCCTAGTACATATTTCTAGTTTACAAGCTATCATAATTGCTAAGTTTGAACTAGCTCTATAAGCTAGTTCAAATAATTTACAAGTAATTGAACTGTCTCATATACTAGTACAAATAATTTTACTACATAGAGTTTGAACTAGCTCTATAGCCTATAACTATAAGATTAACGCTTTTAGCCCATTACTTCACCAGAGTTGAACTAGCTCTATAAGCTGAGTAAATAATTTTACAAGCTAGAGTTGAACTAGCTCTATAGCCTAGTATCATAATTTTTACTAGAGTTGAACTAGTCTATTATAGCTTCAAATAGTTAAAAGTGAAATTTTATAACGATATTACACTAGAGTGACACTCGAACTAGTCATATACTGTGATAGCTCTTAGTACATATATAAATTTTACAGTGAGAAGTCTTAACTATCGAGTAATTCCAGTGAATTAGCTCTTAGCCTTACAAATAAGTTGTACACAGAGAAGTTGAACTAGCTTATAAGCATTCTAAATATTTTACAAGAGTTTTAACTGAGTCTAACTAGATACATATTTTTACACTTATGAACTATCATAGCCAGTAAAATTTTACACCTAAGTTTGAACTCTGCTTGTATACCTTTGTCAAAAGTTTTACCACAAAGGTGAACTAGTCCATATCCAGTTACAATAATTTTAACACTAGTAGTTTGAACTAGCTCTATAACTAGTACAAATAATTTTACACTACAGGTTGAACTAGGCTCTATAAGCAGTTCATAATAATTTTATACATAGCGTTGAACTTGTCTTATGCCTATCAAATATATTTACACGAGTTGAACTTAGCTTTTACTTCCAGTTATATAATTTTACACTAGAGTTGAACTAGCTCTATAACTAGTACAAATATTTTAACCTCGAGTTTGAACTAGCTTCTATAGTTGTTAAAAACTTTACATGAGTTAGAACTAGCTCGTATGATTAACTAGTTGCAATATGTTTTCAACATCTAGAAAGGTTGGAAACTTAGTCTATACCTAGCTACATTCAATAAGTTTTATCAACACCGAATAGTTGAACTATCGTTTAGCAATACTTCATGAGTGAACTGCTCTATAAGCCCAGTTCAAAATAATTTTACAATAGAGTGGAACTATCCAGTAACTAGACAATTGAACAGACTACTCATAAAGTCAATAATTTACACTAGAGGTTGAACTAGCTTCTATCAGCTAGTTGCAAAAAATTTTACAATAGAGTTTGAACTCGTTTCTTAAGCCAGTATTCAAATAATTTTACATAGAAGTGAACTGCTTGTGCTCGTACCAATAATACGGAACAGTCTGTCAATAATTTTACACTAGAGTTGAACTAGCTCTATAAGCCTAGTACAATAATTTTACATAGAGTTGAACTGCCTTATAGCATTCTAGACAATAAGTTTTACACAGAGTTATGTAACTAGTTTATATCAGTAGTATATAATTTTACACTAAGTTGAATTAGCTCTATAACCTAGACAAATACAATTTACACTAGAGTTGAACTAGCTCTATAGCTACGTATAATGATTTTACATCTAATGTACTATCAGCCTATAGTTTACCCTAAGTTAAACTAGCTCTATAAGGCTAGTTACAAAATAATTTACCACTTAGAGTTGATATAGCTCTTATAGCCTGTATAAATAATTTTACACTGAGAGTTGAACTAAGCTCCTATAAGTCTGTATAAATAATTTTTATACGAAACTAATTAAAAACTAGTCTATACCTAGTAGCAAATAGTTTACACTTGATTGCACAGCTCTATAGCCTATCAAATAATTTTTACACCAAGATGAACTCCGTCTTAAGCAGTTCAAATATTTTACACTAGATTGAAACAGCTCCTATAGCTAGTTAAAAATCATTTTAGCACTAGAGATGTAACTAGTTATATCAGCTATACAATATTTACAGTTTACACTAGAGTTGAACTACTCTATATAGCTAGTTACAAATATTTTACATCTAGAGTTGAACTGCTTCTATAGCTATTTCAAATAAGTTTCACAAGAGTTGAATTAGTCTCATAGACCAGTAATATTAATTTGTACACTAGAGTTGAACTTTAGCTCTTAACTAGTTCACAATATTGAAATTTACACTAAGTTTGAACTAGCTCTATTAGCTAGTTTCAAACTAATTTTACACTATAGTTGACTAGCTCAATAAGCTGTTCAAATATTTTTACACTAGAGTTGAAACTAGCTTATAGCCTAGTACAATAATTTTACACGAGTTAACTGACCTTATAGCTAGTTCAATAATTTTACAATAGAGTTGAACTAGACTCTAAGCCTTAGGATTCAAATAATTTTTACCAACGAGAGTTGAACAGTCTGTAGACTAGTACAATAATGTTACACCAGATTTACTAGCTCTATACACTAGTCAAATAATTGTTACACTTGGTTGACTAGAGCTCTATGCATCAGACAATTGTACAACTATAGCGTTGAAGCTTAGCTATAGCTAGTTCAAATATTTACACATAGATTGAACTAGTTCTATACCGTATATAATATTTACACTAGAGTTGAACTAGCTCTTAACTAGCTGAAATAATTTTACACTAGAGTTGAACTAGCTCGATAGCTGTACAAATAATTTTACGACTAAGTTGAACTACTCTATAGCTAGTACAACTATTTTAACATAGAGTTGAATCTAGCTCTATAGCCTAGTTTCAAATATTTTTTATTTACACTAGATTTTGAACTAGCTCTATAACTACTTAATGATTTTACACTAGAGTGAACACTATCTATAGCTTATTGAAAATAATGTTTACACTAGAGTTAAACTATTTATAACTAGTAATATATAATTTTACACTAGATTTGAATAGCTCTATAACCTAGTATAAAGTATTCAACTATTACATCTCTATAGTAGTTAAAACATAGAGTTCTAACTAGCTCTATGTACAAATAATTTACCGAGAGTTGGGAACTTGCTCTTATAAGCTAGGTTCAAATAGATTTTACACTAGAGATGAACTAGACTATAAGCCGCTTTCAAATAATTTTCACAAGAAGTGGAACTAGTTCTATAATGCAGTATCAAAATATTTTACACTAGATTATACTACTTATAAGCAAGTTCAAAATAATTTTACACAAGAATTGTAATAGTTCTATAATCAAGTATAATATTTTACACTAGAGTTGCAAACTAAACTATTTAGCCTAGTACAAATATTTTACAATAGAGTTGAACTAGCTCTATAAGATAGTTAAATTATAATTTTAACTAGAGTTCGATTGCTCTATAGCCTAGGACAAATATTTTACACTAAGAGTTGAACTAGCTCTATAAGCTAGTTCAAATAATTTTACACTTAGTTGAACTTAGCTCTATAAAGCTGTGCAAATAATTTACACTATAGTTTGAAATAGCTCTATAAAGCGTTCAAATAGTGTTACATAGAGTGGAAATAGCTCTATAGCCTAGTACACAAATTTTACACTAGAGTTTAACTAACTTTTAAGCTAGTTAAAATAATTTACATTCATGTTGAACGAGCTTATAGCTAGTTCAATAAATGTTACCAACAAGCAATTGAAACTCAGTTCTATAATCTAGTACATTATATTTACACTAGAGTTTTACTGTTTATACACTAGTACAAATAATTTTAACTGAGTTGAACTAGCTCTTAGCCAGTTAGTAAAATTTTTTTACACTATAGGTGAATAGCTCTATAAGCTAGTTCAAATAATTTTACACTAGAGTTGAACTAGCTCTATAAGCCCCTAGTATAAATATTTTTAACAGAGTTGACAACTTAGCTCGAGTAAGCCGAGTTAAAATAATTTTACACTTAGAGTTGAAACTAGCTCTATGCTAAGTACAAATAATTTTACACTAGAGTTGAACTAGATCTATGCCTAGTACAAAAATTTTACACCAGCGGTTGAACTAGCTCTATAAGATAGTTCAATAATTTTTTTTAATTTTTTACACTAGATTTGAACTAGCTCTATTAAGCTAGTTAAATAATTTACAATAGAGTGAAACATCTTTATTATAGCCTATTTCAAAATAAGGTTACACAAGAGTTGAATAGTTTTATAAATCCAGTATATATAATTTTACACTAGGAGTTGAACTAGCTCGTATAACCTAGACAAAAATTTTTTTACACTAGCGTTGAATAGTCTATAAGCTAGTTAAAATAATTTCACACTTAGAGTGAAATAGCTCTATGGCCTATTACAAATAATTTTACACCAGAGTTGAACCTTGCTCTTTAAGCTAGTTCAAAAAATTTTTGACCACTAGGATGAACTAGCTATATAAGGTAGTCAAAATAATTTGTACACGAGAGTTGAACAAGCTCTATAGCCTTCGTACAAATAATTTACACTAGAGTTTTAACTAACCTTTTAAGCAAGTTCAAATAATTTTACACTAGAGTTGGACTATGTGGACGCCCCCGGCCCAATCTTGCACTAATCATACAGCGCAAATGCACCACGATCAAGCCGTAGGACTCACGGTGAAGATAATCACACACACTCTAAAATATAAGGAAAGTCATACCCAGCTTTATATACAAGCCAGGGGCCTCGAGGGCTGTTAATACAAGCTGCGTACAGCGCTCAAGTTGAAAGCTCAGATATCTGAATAACATATAAAGGAAATCAAGAAGAGCCCTTTAGAGGCGAGGGCAAAATAAAACCACTACGATCGAAGGCGTCAGGCCTCCTCTGGAACCTCCGATCCTTAGAACTCTTCCTACTCTGGTCGACGGCCAAGCTCGTAGAATTAGCATCAATCCTCGGGTAGTTCTGAGCGATCGACGGGGCATCCGCGTCGGGGCTCCGTCGCGTTTCACGACAACTGAGTATGGGGAGAAAGGAAAAACAAAGCAACGCGAGTACTAAGAAGTACTCAGCAACCCGCAGGATCTACACTACATATCACTTATCAAAGGAAGCTGTATATGTGGACTGTCGGCTGCAGAAATGCCAGAATAGAGAGGAAGCCTAGTCCTATCAAAGACTTAGCATCTTCAGCGGTCTTGCGGCATTAAAGAGTGTATATTTAGTACCGTATAACGTAGAGTATCATTAGTCTCAACCTCAAGTCCACAGATCCCTTCTCGACTCCCTGGAGAAAGCAATCCCAGAGCCATAACAGTCTAACCGTCGTCTGGACGATCCCTTCTCGACTTCCCTGCGAGAAAGCAATCCCAGAGCCATAGTATCCATATCTCATCTCTCAAGTTTCTAGCTGTATCGATCGGGATACAACTCCGAGTGTCCGTTACCGAGGATTCCGGCTATGCATGATTAGATTCCCTGCAGGGGTGCACCAACTTACCCACCACGACTCGCTTAAAACTCCGGCGGACACACTTTTCCGGGTCATGCCGACCCTCGGCCAAACACAATCGCAACCCTCCTACAAACTCAGCAGAGATGGTCCCCGCGTCGGCTACTCCTAAGCGCAAGGGGGGGTCTGTGGCCGTCGCCCTCACCCTCGGGTCGTTGGCACAGGGTGGATACCAGGCATCGACCTCAGGTGGCCGCACGATCCGACCGTGCGCCATGCTGAAAGGACGTCTGACGAGCTTTCGGCTGATTGCATACGAGGCAGAACCCCATCGCTATGCCCACGTGGGTGGTTATGCTATCGCCAGAGGCCACTAGATCACCATTATCCAAATCAAGAATAGTACTTGGGGAGTTGCGGTTACGACAGAGACTCACGAAAGATTTTGACCGCCCCCGTCTCACTTCGCGGGCCTGGAGGGCAAGGGCACAGATGCCCGGCCACGTCCTCGTACTCCATCACTCGGCACCATGCAGGGCAACCCGTCTTCACCTCACAACACGCGGGTACCCCCTCAGGTCGACCCTCCTTCAAGTTTAACAGTTTAAAGTTATCCGTGTGTCCAATAATCAGGGAATCCGAGGTGGTCACCCTCGCGTGGATTCCTACAGATGTATCCGTCAAGGTCGAACTCGAGGAATCACCACCTCGCTGGTCAACACTTGAGGTGTGTACGACGGCGTCGTTATGGAAGCGGTGAAGGAGGACATCACCCTCGATGCCACGATCACCGAATGGCTATCTACAGAGTAACATCAGAAGTGCTACAGAGGTTTCACCTCGGCACTCGATAGAAGGCTGCAGTGCGTTACACACTAATGGGAGGGGTGATGTGGCGGTGTCGGGGTCGTGGTTTCATCCGTCGTTCGGGTCTTACGTTAATCCAGCGGGGGCATCGGGATAAAGTGGGGTCACTGATAGGTCTCACCCATCCTATGACTAAAGTTTAGGTATGCAGTGTAATTATCAAAGCAGGTTACAATAACAGGCTTGCATCAGAAGGTAAAGCAGTAGCAGAGCAGCAATTCTAATGCAAGCATGGAAAATAATAATGGGCGATATCGGGATGATCAAAGGAGGGGGCTTGCCTGGTTGCTCGCGGCAGGGCAAGGTGTGTCAATGGGTCTTCGGACTCCGGGAGCGCGTCGGTCTCGGGACGGACAGTCGGTGTCGGGGTCTATCCGAGAGACGAAGAAGGGGGAGGAAACAGTTAATACACAGCAAAAAGTGCCTACACAAGTATGACATGAATAAGCGGACAGTGTCGGGTGTGTCCTATCATATGGTTGTCACGTCCCAGGGAAGGGGAATCCAATCCGGAATTGTTTTCCACGTTTCGGACATTTGTCATCTATAGATGACCGCGAGAGGACGGTGCACAGTTCGTTGCTAGGGAGGATGGGACGCAACGGACCGCGTTATGATCGCATTCGTTCTCATCGTTTTGAGCAACTTTCAGTACAAAGGTTTTTCGATCGAGTAAACGGATTATTTTATTATGATTTTTCTAAATTTTATTAATTCGGCAATTATTTAATTATTTACATTAACCATATCCGAAATAGTGATGGTGATGACAGCCCATGACATGCTCATGCTGCGTCACGCAGTCACTGACACTGGTGACCCACCTGTCATGGATGGTTAGTTAATTAGTGTTAACTAGCTAATTAGTTTATAATTAAACTAATTAACTAATTTAGATTAACCTAATCAGGATTATATTTAACTTAATTATTAATCTAATTATTAGTTAATATGTATATTATTTTAGAAATTTCTTTACCTTTTTTTTTACTTTTTTTTTAAATTTTCAAGGGGAGGGCCCCACTGGTCAGTGGTGAGCCCGTAGTTGGGGGGGGGGATTGTGGTAACTAATTCCCACACCCCTCTACCTACCCACCGGCGATTCGAAAAGGGGTCGAGAACGCAAGAAGGGGACGGGGGAAGTGGGCAGGGCCAGGCGGGACGCGGAAAGGATGAGAGGTGAAGTGAGAGTGGAGGGAAAGGAGAGGAGGGGAGGGGGAGAGGTGGATTTGGGGGCGCGGAAGGAGATGTGGCCCAAGGGCGG